>JAAGKR010003623.1:15000-71919 GCA_011419295.1 Clarias macrocephalus
TCTTGTTTAAAAGCTGATCAATGTTCATATGTATATTGTACAGTGTAACAGATACAGTATATCAGTCTGAATGCATTGTCTCTGTTTGCTGACTATGGGTGGTTTTAATGTTCTTGACTTTAATTGGAATTGCATCTGTGTAACATGCTACATGAATGATTTGCCACTCATTGCTTCCACACTCTTACTATTACGTAGTTGTTTAGATGATTACCTTTGCTTCTAGTTGTGTCGTAACTGTAATAAGCACCAGCACTTTTACTTTAATGAGCCTTTTATCGCTGTGATATGACTGTAGTAGTTAAAGCAGGAGAGCATATTGATGGCTAGGTCTTCCTGATCCCTGCATATTCCCAGCTCTACCCTCACCCACTTCGTAGCATGCTCAACCGGCTATAGGGAGCCAGTGAGGGATGAAGAGACACACCAAGGAGTCATGCACATAATGCAGGGGCTTGAGGGAGAGAGAGAGAGAGAGAGAGAGAGAGAGAGAATGGAAGAGAGCAGGAGGTCTGGGCCAGGCTCGACAGGAGGGTAGAAGGGAGTGAGAGAAAAGAAATGTAGGGAGAAAAGGAACCACAGGAGGACAGGTTAAGGTGGCTCTATACGACAGCAGCTGAGAAGAGGGAATATTGGCTTTTGCTCATCAAACACTAATCTGAAAGTGAGGATCCAACGATTTGAATCAGTTCTACATCTTGTTTATGATTAAAAACATAATTTTTAGACAGTGTATTTCTAACCAGAAAAGTATCCACGTTAATCTGCTACACTAATTTTATAAATAATAATAATAATAATAATAATAATAATAATAATAATAATATTCATGCATTCATTTTGTGTCCTTTTCTTTGCATGTTTACTAATGCCTTAATGTAAAAATGTCCAAAAAATGAAAAGAAAAAATATTAATAATGGGTGATGCATGTATATACAGTACACAGATGTTCCCATATGCAAACACATGCATTTTTAGACACCGACTGTGCTTGTTGACGAATTCCCATTTTCATTTTCTACTTGATTTCTTCGCTTCTACTGTATGTTCTTCCATCCTGGAGCCTGAACGCATTTTAGGATTTTAGTGCTCCCGATTCTCGCAGAAGAGAGCAAGTCCAGTCACAGCATCTCAGATTCCAGCAATCAGAAACATTCTTTTCTTTGCTGGACTTACTCACCTTCTCCCTAATGTTCATCGTATGTTAATTTTTCCTCTAAACATTATTAACTATGCTTTCACCTGCACAAATTATTGCATGCTTCCTGAAAAGAATAATGCCAAAGGTACTGATGAAAAACCCTTGATGTTTGCCACTATGCCCGTTTCAGCGTGTACTTCAGGTTCCGCTCTCCTTGGTGCTTGAGAGCAAGAGAAGGACACAGAAAGAGGAAGATGTAGAAGGGAATCTGCATCGAGGGAAGCTATTAGAGGGGAACAAGAATCCGAGAGCACATGCTGTTCCTCATTATTGCTGCTTTTCATAAAGGGACTGGTGACAGCTCTATTCTGCAACACAAGGGTCACCGGGGTCACATCGGGTGTCTAGGTCACATTCTCACATACCAATCAGCACTTACACTAGCAGAAGGTCAAACTCCCACTTGTAACCGTACTTTTGGCTATTTTTATGTGTATCCCGTTAGGCCAATTATTAACACTAAGCACCATTACTAAGCATTACTTGGATTAAGCTATTTAATAAAAACATAAAGTCGTGCCATAATAATGATTTTTATTATTATTATTATTTGCCAGGAACTATCACCTGCAAAAACTAATCTGCAGACTCATTACACTCGTTTCTCTGAGCAGATAATTAAATCGGCTCGTGCTATGACTTTTCGGCCTGAGCTGATGGATTATATTTGACCAGCAGCCTCCACTGCCTCCACTGCTGAGTTTTACATCGTAACTGGTGCTGCCATTGAACTGCTGAGTCACCTGACCTCCTCCGCCCACAGAGCGGACAAAAAGAAAGCGCCCTGGCCAAAAACGAACAAATGGTGGCTTTTTAATAGTGGACAAACACACACCATCTCCCACACACGATCACTTAATGAGACTATTGACTGGAGACATTAACCCTGAGCAGACAATTTCAAAACACCAATTTCTGTAATAAATTAGGCCGCTATCTGAGCCACGGCCGATACAGAGGTGTGTGAGCGAATTATGTTCGAAGCTTTAATGCGGCAAAGGAATCAGAGACGGGATGATGATACAGAAAAAAAAGTCTCAGTATCTAAATAACGTAGTGATTGTTTTCTGTTTCTTAAATGAAGACATATGGTTGTGTTCAAGCTTGTCCCATGCATTAATTATGCATACAGATATAGACAAGAAAGTAAATTTGTAATTGTTTACTTTTGTTATCACCGCATTCGTTCGTAGGTGTACATAGCCGTGTTCGAGGCAATGAATACAGATGAGCATGGTCGCTTTCTTTCCCATTTTCAAAGGCTATGCGAAAAAAAGTGTGTGCAGATATTCCAACAGATTTCAGCTTTTTCCTGGGCATACACACACAGCCCAAATATTTACTCTCTCTTCTTACGGCTGCAAGCTCAACACAAGAGCACATGTGGTAGAGAGAGAGAGAGAGAGGGGGGAGGCAGGAATTACATTTTTAATCGGCTGATTTTTCCCTCTGAGCAGGCAAGATGAATACAAGGAGTCTGCCGCCAACACACACACGCTCTCACGTAGACACACTCCTTTCTTGTGTCCTTTGGCAAATTCTTCTATTCCACTCTTGCATGAAGCACAGAAAAATGAGTGAGAGAGGAGAGGAGAGGAGAGCAGGGGAGAAAAGTGGAAAGAAGTGAAGAGACATGGAGGGGAGGAAAGAGGAAGAGAAGAGAAGAGAAAACGTCCCCACAGAGTTTTTCTCCCTTCCTGGTGCGAGCGCGGCCCCCGCCGAGTCCCTGTGTAATTTGCAGTGCCTCAGAATTCAGGTATTAATAAAGCCCCCATGGGGAACTGCACACAATATAACCCTACATTTTCAGGCATTATGAAAGGACGCCCCCAGGGGTCTTTGGCTCAAATTTCTGAAATGCAGGCATTGTAAAAAAAAAAAAAAAAAAAAAAAGTCACCCCAGGGGAGTCTCTCCGCAATAGAAATCTGCTGAATTCAAAGCATTTTCTCAGTCCTGGTGGGAACCATTACTCCCTCTGGAAGCGCTTTTTTTTTCCTCACTTTTTTTTTTTTAACAAAACATGTGTTGCTGACATGTTGACAGATTGCTCAGTGAAGTGTTTAGGTGCATGCACAAGCCGGGTCTCTGCAGAGACAGAGCCCCGCTCCCTGGCAGAGAGACTCTCAATGCTTCCCAAACTGGTGCCATCCATATTTCATAACAGGGGAGCGCAGGCAGGAAACTAGGGCTGGGTGAGTGAGAGAGAGAGAGAGCTGGGGGCGGGGGAGGGGGGCATGAGAGGAGAGGAGAAAGAAAAGAGAGAGGTGAAGAAAAACAAGAAGAGACATAAAGTGAAGAAAAGAGGAGTCACCAGGAGTATGGAGCCGGGGAAAAAAACGGAGACGGAGACCACAAAAAAGAAAAAAAGAGACGGAGACCACAACAGAAAGAGACAGTAAGAGAGGGAGTGAGAGAGACGGGAGAGAACTTCATCGTGAAAAATGAACCCTGTGATGAAAAATGACTTCCAGTGTGCTCCGAAACAACCCTCCTCTGTCTCCCCCCTTCCTCTCTATCCCTCTCTCTCTCTCCCTCCATGCTGTGCTTACCCCCCTTCGCCCAACCTTCCCCTCAATCGCTCTCCCTCTCTCTCTCTCTCTCTCCTACAGAGGCAGGGCTCTTTGCTCTCCCTGGAAAACCTGAGTTTACAACCAGCTGTGACTGCATTTGTATCTGTGCCAAGGGCTTAGTGGAGGAATCTTCAGGCCACCCTCCGGCTCCAAGAGAGGGAGAGAAAGGCGAGCGATGGGAGTAAAGAGAAAGAAAAAAAGAAAGAAAGGGGAAAAGACAGAAAGAAAGAAAGAAAGAAAGAAAGAGAAATTAGATGTATGCGAGGACCAACACACAAAGCAGACACTTAGTCTAATTTCTACAAACATATACACTCCTGCTCTCCCCTCTTAGCCCCCCCCCCCACACACACACACACCTCCCCTACTGAGAACAGAACACACACATACATATCCATCACAGCGCTGCACATATTCACATGATGCATTTCAATGAGTAAATGCAGACCCAAATCGAACACTTCCTAATTAATTCCTTAAAACACAAAAACATGACGATTACAAATCTCTCTCTCTCTCTCTCTTTCTCTCTCTCTCTCTCTCTCACACACACACACACACACACACACACACACACACACACACACACACACACACACACACACACAATAAAGTAGAAAACACTAATGTCTAGCTGAGTCCAGGGATCCTGTTCTCTTTCTCTGTGATGCTGGATCACGTTGCAGCTCTTTCTCCTCATCTCTCCTCCTCCTTTCCCTCTCTCTCTCTCTCTCTCTCTCTATAGATGGATGAAGGGAGGAAAAGTGATCTGTGGCTTTAATAAGAGTCGTGGCCTCCCAGGATTCAGCTGCCACTCTGACGACAGGCACGAGCTCTTGGAGCAGTGGGGGGTTGTGGGGGGGGATTAGAGGTACAGACAGAAGTATGATGTGGAGGCCAAATTCAGTGTACAAAAGAAATACAATGTACACGTGTGTTTGTGTCTGTGTGTGTGTCTATGTATAATAACAATACAATACTCATATCATGATATTTTTTTTCACCATGCACTTTTTTTCGTTACCAGTGAGCAAAGCAGTGTCGACTAGCATTACTGCTATGAGTAACAAGATATAGATCATTCTACTATTGCTTCACTTTTTTATTTATTTTTTATTTTATTTTATTACAATTCAGTCACCTGGAGTTCTTAACCACTAGATGTTTTCACATGACAGTCAGTGCTCCATATATACAGTATCATTATTCAGGTGAATGCACTTGTTAGAGATCCAGCTAGCTAGCAATTTCACATTTTAGTGTAGCAGAATGTTTTATTTTAGAAGGACATTTTAGTGTAGCAATGTTTCTGCTTAGTGGAAGGTTTGAGGTCAGCAGAACTCTTTAACTGAGCAGACAGTTAGAAGTTACTGAAATTAGTTAGCTTATCATATAATTTTAGCAGAATGTTTTAGCTCCTCAGAATGTTTTAGGTTAGGAGGACATTTTACCTTAGCAGAATGTTTTAGCTTATTAGATAATTTAGCTTTTCAGAATGTTTTAGCTTTTCAAAAGGTTTTAGGTTAGCACAACCTTTTAACATATTAGGATGTTTTAGCCAGGTTAGCACAACATTTTAGCTTAGCAGCATGTTTCATCTTATCTGACTTGCAGGATGTTTGGAATGTATTTCAAAACAGCGTTTCTGTGCCTTTTTTAATTGGTAGAAACATTTCCAAAAATGCTTTTTTTCTGTCTAAAACTTAGTGCAGGAACTTTATTTCTGGAATGTTCCAGGACAATCTAATAATGAACAGTTGATTATTTTAATCTATAAACCCTCCCTGATGGTACAGTATCCGGTAGGCACCTGCATCTGGCACCTACCTGACAAATCTGGCATTGTTGAGATTCGAACTCTCAAACTACCAGTGGGCTACTGTGAATGTGCCTTCAGGTATAGGGATATGATACTTTTGTCATATCACCCTCCCTTTGTGTGTGTGTGTGTGTGTGTGTGTGTGTGTGTGTGTGTGTGTATATGTGTGAGGGTGTATGTGTGTACTTTTGTGAACGCACCCAAGGGAAAAGGAACTATGCAGTGACCCAGCCAAGAATACACTCCCCTCTGTTGCTTATAGATACCCAAAGACACACAGCATTCAAACATGAGCGCACATTTGATCACAGGATGTAAAATTGTTCAACAAATATGTGTGAAAGTGTGTGCTATGACAAGTGTGCTTCTGAATGGCGACTCAGCACTAAGAAGAGCTCCAGTTTCTCTCTCTTTATCTGTGTGTGAGGTGAGAGGAACAGAGAGAGAGAGAGAGAGAGAGAGAGAGAGAGAGAGAGCGAGCACAAGAGAGCTATTCCTGCTGACTGAGCCATCCCTCCACTCTCTCACTCTCTCTTTCTCTCTCCCCCTCCCTCTCTAGAGATCTGGCTGTTCCCTTCAGTCTTGTGAAGGCGGGTTAATTAGCACTCGCCTCCTATTTGTATCTGACAGGCGGAGTGCCCGCCTTCTACCTGACTGACAGCTCTCCCGTTTACACACAACCACCTCTCTCTCTCTCTCTCTCCCTTGCTTTTCTCCTCCTCCTATTTCTTTTGGTACACACCATCTCTCTCTTTCTCTCTCTCTCTCTCGCTCACATCCTGTTTCAGTCTCTCAACACTTATGACCTTTATTTCACATGGATACAAGTGTACACACACACACACACACACACACACCTTTTTTAGTGTGTTAACTGGTGACAACTGTCAAAGAGGGCAAAGTTCAAAGGTTGTCTACTGATCAACAATGGTACAACAGATAATGGTACTTTAGCTTTTATGCAGATCCATCCATTGTTCAGGGAGGCCTTAGACATTTAAGTAATGGTCAAGGTGATTAGGAACCAAAAATAATCAATCAATCATAGACTTTTAGTAGTTAGAGATGTTGCATTGGTTTAAAATATCAAACAAAAGATGCAGATGCAAGGTTATATGGTGGCTTTTATTTTTTTACAAATACATTTTTTCCCCACCTTGCCAATTGCTGTATCTGCTGAGAGAGTGAATCATACTATCCAGAAAACAAGTCAATGAACTTTGTTGGGAACGTTAGTGAGTGTCTGGTACAACAGAAATTACACCTAGAAAAATGCTGCAGTGGGACAGGGAGGACAAACAAATTTGCTCATGGATTTGCTGTCAATGGAGAAAAATGGAGATAATTAGTGAGCACTGACTCATCATTGCTTTTTCACTCCAATACGGAGTTCGAGGTTTTCTTAGAGTTGGACAATCATTGATGGTTTAAACAATGCTGATACTGCGACTGAGAGGATACGAGAGATTCTGATAAAAGGCAAATGCCAGGAATAAAAAATTAAACCTTAGCAAATATTTATGCCACTTTCGGTAGATGTAAATATTAATATTTGTCAATATTATAACACTATTTGATTGTGTTTGTCAGGAAACCATGAAATCTCTTAAACGTAATAAACTAAATATTTTGTTCCTATGTAGTAAATATGACAGTTTACTACAGGCCATAGTAATTATTATAGTTAACACTACAGTTTGCTACATTGTATAGTCAATCACTTTAGTAAATACTACTGTTTAATACAGCATGTTGTAACTTATATAGTAAATACTACAGCTTACTACAGCAAGTAGGCAATTACTATAATACATACTATAGTTTAGTACAGCAGGTAGTCAATTACTATAGTAAATGCTACACTTTATTACAGCGTGGTGTCAATTACTACATCAAACATTTTTTAGTATAGCATGTAGTAATCACTATAGTAAACTATAATATTTTTTTCTATTGGTAGGTATAAATTAAGGTTCTTTGTCTTCTTTGTGGCAGCATGGTGTCTTAGTAGTTAGCACTTGCACATCCAGAGGTGCAGGTACAAATCTTACCTATGGTCTGTGTGCAAAGACACAAAGACATGAGTAGTAGTTTGATGCATGCTTTTTTCCGTACTGGCTGTTGTGCGCGTATACGTGTGCCATCCAGAGTGTACTATGACTTGTGTGTGTGCTAGTGCCCTGTGATGGACTGATGTTTCATAAAAAATGTATTCTCGTCTCACAACCTCGTCAGTGTTCCCTAGATCCATTGCGATTAAAATACATTGGCACTTGAAGATGAACGAGTCCCATTAAAATGAAAATTCTAACTTTTTTTCCCTTATTTTAACTGTAATAGTAGGAAAACTGTTACAAAATGTAAAAGGGAAAAAAATTGGCAGGCAGTTTAGTAGGAACACATGCACAGCGCACAAAGTCAGTCTGATTGCTGAGGTGCTAGATGGCTGTAAGCAGAGCTGCTATGGCATAACCTTGGACCTTCTCTCCTTCAAGACCCTGGGGGTTAACAGGGCCTGAGTTCCTGCCCTTGGCTGCATGCAGGGTGGGGGCAGAGGGCAGATGGGGAGAGGGGTCAGCTGCACATGGCCACAGAGGAATAGAGAGATGCTGAGAGGGGGAGATAGGGAAAGAGGAGAGAGTGGGCGGTTAACAGCCGGAGTCCAACCATGGCCGGTCTTGGGGCACTGGAGTGGAGCAGCGAATGTTCTCCATTTGATCTAAGCTTTTTTTCCAAGCACTCCTTGGGGAGCCAGTGCTCCAGATTCCTTCTCCTGTAGAGATTCCCCCCAGACTCGGCCCACACTGCATGCGCGCAGACACACACACACACACACACACACACACACACACACACACACACACACACACACACACACACACACACACACACCCAATCGTTTGCATGTTCAGCACCCACCCACGCAACTATATCACACAAATATATATACATCTTAATGAGTATGAAGTGAATTCCTTCAGATGTAATCACACAGATAGCAATGAGGCAAAAAGAATCACATCCGTTACACACTATCAAATTTAACATTCAGTCCGTGCATCTAGTAAATCTCTCTCTCGCTCTCTGTAACTGAGCACTAGTCAGGGTTAAAGCTCTCAGTGCAGCGGGAGCCCAAATGGTCATAAAAAACTGTCACGCATTAAAGGAGGACTAGCAAAAAAAAACAAAAAAAAAAAAAAAACTGACAAAAATGATAGATAGAAAGAAAAAGATATAAAAGAAACAGATCACGTTATCACACACATTATGGGATTTCAAGCTATAATCCTATAGCTCATGTAATATTGTTAGGAATTTTATTTCATTTTGTGGTGTTTGTTTACTTTTGGAGAATATGACCACACCGACTGCCAAAGGATCACAATAATAATTTTAAAGCAAAAGGGAGTTTATGTTGGTGCCGTGTTATTGGCCAGGCTCACCATGGAGCCAGGGGAGCCAAAAACATGACCCTCCTCATAAAATATGACAAAAAATGGCCTCCAACCTTATCCGCACAAACACTCACTCACAAAATGGCGTGTTTGTCCCCTATCTGATGCGGTTGCGGTTCAGTGTGTGGCGCTCCCTTACTAGGCAGCCTCCCTGTGGTATGCAGAGAATGTAAAAGGATTCGCCAGTGAGTGTTTTTTAATTTACCGCTCTTTTCAATAATAATAATAAAGCCTGGATCATGTGTGTGTGTATGTGCATGTGTATCTGTTTGGGAAGAGGAGAAGGGGGAGAACGATGCAGGCAGAGATGTGATCCCCTAGCCACTGCTCTGGATTATTCCGCAATCTCCAGCACTCCCCCCCCATGGGAAGCTCTGTTTTATCATTTCATTTTGTTTCTCTCCTTCTTTTTCCCCCTCTGCTAAGCAACACGTAGCTCGCTGACGGCTGGGGAGCAGGCGGCGTGTCTCATATTCGGGGCCTTGATTTCATTACGCCACCGCCAGACAGGCAAACGGGGTGGGGAAGAGAGGAGGCCTGTGTCACGCCATATTATTTCCCACCAGAAACACTTTCCCGCTATTGGGCGGCTTCGACGGGGCCGCTAATGCTCCACACGACTGCTTTCACGTCATGTCCATGACTAAATAGCTTTTCAATCAAAGCCTGATTGAATGTTTTATATAAAAGAAAAAAAATCTTTTTTTTAAAAAAAAATCTTGCTGTTAGCCCATCAAATTGCACGCTTTTCTTTCTCTCTCTCTTTCTATGTGTGTGTCGCTCTCTCTTTCACCCCCACCATGCATGCTTTCTCCTCGTTAAGGAGAGGCCCTTGATTAATCTGTGAGGAAGCAGATGCCCCTGCAGGGCCGCTTTCAGCGTTTCATTAATTACCGCGATTGTAATAACGGGCATTGTGTTTGTGTACAGCGTGTTAGCTTTAAAACACCACTCTCCTGTGGGACACCACTGACTCCAGAGCAGCCGAGAGCAGCCACTCCACACATGCACATGACACACGACACACACACACACACGCGCACACACCTCTCCGGTGGAGAAGCCACTGTGAACTATTACACTGACATGTTGACACAAATGGTGGAGAGAGATAAGAGTCAGGCTGGAATAGAAGATGCAGTCTGACTGAGACGGCAGGCTCGAGCGCAGACACACACCGTCTACATTCACTGACTGTAATGGCTTAAGATGAACATGGCAGCCCCTGTAGTGCGAGTGTGTGAGAGAGGCACGCTCTCTGAACAGCTCGTGAAACACATACTCGGTCGGACAGACTGACTGACAACGGGATTGAACGGTTTTGTGTTGCAGCTTCGAAAATGTAAATCATTTTTCAAATTTAAAAAGGCTTGTTGTCAAACTGAGAACTAAAAAAGCTATAGAAAAACATGTGATTTAATCTGTGCAGGGACGGTTTTGAATATTTTTGCTGCCAGGAACCCTTTCCAGGGTATAAAAGAACACCCCCTCATACAATCACTGCAAAGATTTATTTCATAAACGTAATCCAGATACCTATATATTAGGCAAAGATGCAGCAAGATGGTTATTTATTTTCATCCCTGGGACTTCCTGAATCTGAACCAAACCAACTCCACCGTATAAAATGTAGATTTGAGACATTTTTTATTATGACGGGTGTTCATGTCAAACCTCGACTTTTGATTGTGTAGGATAACAGAATACGGTTGTGTGAGTAAGAGCTTCCTTTATTTCCCTATATAATCCCCTTGTTACACTGTTGTACTTGTACCAACGTTTCACTAGTGCTGGGAAACCATCAAGATAGAAAGTTTTCATGATCTGACTCCCTGCTTCATGTCTGAAACACTGGCCTCCAAGGAGCTCCTTTAATGGCTCAAACGTGGAAATGGAATGTACGGGAAGTGGTGTTCATGAATGATTGTGTGGACACTTCCCACAGATGGATGTGTCTCTTACGCAAGTTGGCGCCCAGATAACCGCTGATTTTCAAGGATCAGGCAGTCCACGTACAGTACTGACAGTAGTGGGCTCTGAACAACCTCGGCTGGGATTGTCGTTCACACACGCACGTTTGCACAATCCTTATGTTTTACTGCGGCCAAAAGGCTCATCACTGGACTATGAAGTCAAGTGGCTGTACTCCTTCGTTCAGAAGAAATTTTTATACAAATCCCGGTTTGACTTGAACGCCCTTCGTGTATTAATAGCACCTTAACAAGTAATTGCCTGTATTTTTGTTCAATGTTAATCTGTTTTAAACCAACTGAACACATATGATTAATTATTTAGGCTACAATTAATTAATTACAGCTATAGCAAGTGTAACAGTAACAAACCCTACTTCAGTAAACATCTCTATGACCTAAATAAAAAAAGGTGAAATCAGACTGTCTGATGGAGGCCTGAGGAGATGTGTGTGTACCTGCAGGACAGTGGTTAGTGCGGTGCTCCGTCAGGTCGGCCAGGCACTCGAAGTCCTGTTGGCAGTTGTCACAGGTGAAGATGGACTCGTCGTCCAGATCTTCCTCTCCTGCTCGCTCGTCGTGGCTGGTCACGCTTTGCTCGCCGTCTTCACCGCCGGCTCGCTCTTTCCCCTCTGAGTCTCGTTCAGGCACGGCTGCGTCTGCACCTGTACACGAAAACGGATCCACATCACAAACACACAAACAGAACTGAGTTAGCACCAACAAATTTGCGGTCCTGAATAACTTGATTCGAACGCAGTGTTCTGGTTCGTTTCCCACCGTCGACTTGAACTGTGGTAGCACTGTTGCAGGAATGGAAATTAATATTTATTTGTAATGTAAAAATGTTTCATCTTTCATTAACATGGACTACACTGTGCTGAAATTAAAAGGGGTTTTCTTTCAACCCTGCTGCTGAAGCAAATCTAACAAACCCCACACGGTCACGAAAAATATGAATAAATCAGTCGGTTGATGCGTTATAGATTTTAGGAAATGAAATGCGGAATGTCAGTTGAAACATTGCTGTATGCTGTATGTAGCTACAACACTCTGCCATAGTGTTTAAGATGTGCTAATCAGCTAGCTCTCCGTGTGTGTGTGTGTGTGTGTGTGTGTGTGTGTGTGTGTGTGTGTGTGTGTGTGTGTGTGTGTGTGTGTGTGTGTGTGAGCTCGTACATCTAAAACCATTGCTCACAGCTCTTATATCCACCATGCCACAATTGCATTAACTCCTTGATGACTAATGACTAAAAGACATTCCTAGTGGGTATTAGAGTTTAATTCTGCATTAGTTTGCAACTAGCACTGCACCGGAACACTTTTGTTAGCATTGGTATTGATATCAATCAATATCACGATACCTATGCACTGATTTGATCTGTAGGGCAGTGGTGGCTCGAATGGTTAAGGCTGCGGGTTACTGGGTTATTGATCGAAGGTTTTGGGGTTAAAGCCCCAGCACTGCCGAGTTGCCACTGTCGAGCCCCTGAGCAAGGCCCTTAAGTCTATCTGCTCCAGGAGTGCTGTATCCTGGCTGACCCTGCGCTCTGACTCCTGCTTCCTATAAAAATGAATTTGAATGTGCTGTAAGGTAAAAATATATATATATATATATTTTTTGCGTGCGTGCAATTCTTTTAATATCACAGTGTGCTTGTGTGAGTATGTGAATAGTTAAGACTGCACCACCTGCCTGTAGCCTAGACAGCAATCACTTGAAATGTCACTTTAAAAAAAAAAAAGAGATATATATTTTTTTAATCGATTTTCCAGTTAGTGTGGCGATGCATGCATTGCAACACAAAACAACTGTGATTTCTAACTGAATGCATTTCTATTAGCTAGTAATAATATTGAACCCTTTGGTTGGCAGACTACATACAGTAATATAAGAACAGTGACAGTGGAGTAGTGCTACAGTGGCTGATTACATCATCACACGTGGGTGATGCGATAATATAATATCAATCATGATACACTGTTTTCGGAGATATCATGCTTGTTGTGAAAACCTTTTATAATTTTTTTACGGCAATTACAAAGCAATTTTGATTTAATGGCTCAGAGAATTTATCTTCACAGAATACAATTGTTATTCTTGTACATATTTAAATATAAAAATAATATGAATCATTGGTTTTTAGTGTGCAGTTTACTAGGAAAAACAAATGAGTAAAATTATTTGGTATTTTAATATGTACAACAATAAAACTTCCGATGTCTTCATCATACAATATTTTCGTCCCACTCTAGATCATGGCGCTGTACGTCAGGTATCGTTGGCATTGCGGCTGTTGTGAAGACCGCAGAGCTCCAAGTCTCGACTCAGGACTGTGCGCCACACACTTGCTCACAGCCCTGATCTCCACCAGCCCAATCCTCCTTCCGCCATTGTGGCTCTATTTTCACACCTTATTATCACATTAAACGCTGCGCTCTGAAAGGACTGCACAGGAGACCGCGAAGAGAGAGAGCAAGCAAAACAAAAAGGAAAAGAATAGAGAGATGCGAGGGGGAAAAAAGGGAGAAGAGGAAATGAAAAGAGTGAAAGAGTGAAAGCAGGTGGACCAAAAATAAGCTAAGGAGAAGGAAAGAGAGAGAAAGCACTAAAGAATAACATGAGAAATAAAGTGAAGGAACATGAGGGTAGAGGGAAAAGAAGAGCAGAGGGAGGGAGGAATGGAGAAAGGGAGGAGGGCAGCTCAGCGGCTCCCCTGGGCTTAACATCCTGTCTAATCATCCTGGACTTGTGCAATCAGAGGAAAAGCAGGAGGTGGCCATTCCTGCTCTTTGCCACACTGTGATCAGCAGCTCTAATTTGCCCGGGCACTGCTCTACACTACAGCGCTAATCGCTAATGGAGCCTGGAGTTCGGGACCAGACCCAGTGGCTCACGTTGGGCTCCAGCCCAGTTTGGACTGCTTTTTCTGGGGGATGGGGGTGGTGGGGTGAGAGATGGGGTGGGGGTCTGGAGAGGTGTTATGAGTGGGGGGAGTACTGAGGTGCTCTAGTTTCTCTCGCTCCATCCATCGGATGGGGGTGAAGGTAGCGTTTGGATGCGCGTGTGTGTGTGTTCGAGGCGGGGGTATGTGGACTGGCCATCTGTCCAGTCGTGAGAATGCCGTCTGGACAGGGAGGAGAGAGGCCCCTAACTGACACTACACTGATAGTGGTCCTGAGCTGCTGTTTTAGACACTGCACTACACACACACTCTCTTTTTCTCACACACACACACACACACACACACACACACACACACACACACACACACACACACACACACACACACACACACACACACTCGCTCACACACATACACAAAGGTACATTAACTGTACTATTTCATCCATGAGAGGTTCTAATCTTGGTGAAAATGGATAGTAATTCATTCTCACTCCATCCCTCTCCTTGTCCAATCACATAAACACACACACACACACACACACACACACACACACACACACACACACACACACACACACACCATCGTTCCCCCAGGTACCCTGATGCCAGAGGTATGGGCACTGCCAACCGAGGCACATGCCAGCACAACCTGCTACCATGGCAACAAGGGAGGAGCCAGATGGGACCTTGCTCTGGCCCTCTTTACCTCTCCTCTTCTCCTCCCTCCATCTTTTTTCATCCGAAATGAGCCTGGCTCGTACGACTTCCACACCGCAGGACAGCAGGCGGGATATAAAAGCTCCTGGCACATCGCTCTGAACCATACACACCTCCAGTAAACGCTACACTTGCTTACGTTCTCTCTATTCACGCTTCTTCTACTCGCCGGTTCACCTCCATTTTCCTGCCTGTCGTCATTCCCCCCCGCTCTCTCCAGTAAGCGTTCCTCCTCTCCGGAGGGGGAGGTGGTCTCATGAGGGGGTCTCCACAACACACTCCATTTAGACTACCATTACAGCTTTCTCTCTTCTTCACTCCTTCTCTTTTTCTATCTGTCTCTATCTCTCTCTGCGTGCATGGAGTGATATACATGTGTCGTGCACCCCCAGCTGCACACTTCCAAGCTCCAGCCGCGGCCTTGATATGAACACACACACACGCACACACTATCAGTCTGTGGGAGGGAAAGAAAACTGCTGAAATGTGAATCTTTAGCAAAGACTAGGTCGAGAACAGGTGATGGTAAAGTGTCTTGTGTAAAGTTAAACCAGGAAATGAACGTGCACTTACACGTCATATAACACGTGCTTGTGGTAAACATGGTTCGACAAGATCTTTCAAAGATGCAGGTTTTTATTACAGGTGACGCTGAAGAGATAGCTGAAATCAGAGTATGGTGAGGACAGAGTCGTTTGAGGAGACAAATGATTCATGGTTGTTCAGATAAACAAGAACTCTTTATATCTGCTGATATATTCCTAGAGCCCACGTTTCTCCCTTTTCTCTTAGACGGAGCATCGTGTTATCTGCTTACATGCGTGCACACACAATGTCCAGCAGGGACTGGGAGAGATTCTAATGTTAAACCCAAGTACTATAATCTGCTTTTCCTACAAAAATGTGTATTTTCTATTTTACTCAAATACATAGAAGATGAGAACTAAAGCTTATACACAGTTACCAATCTGAAGCGCAGTTTCTAAGAAAGGGCTCTATTCAGAGTTCGATTTAAAAGTCAAAAGTCAATATTTACATGAGGAAAAGATCTCCATATTTAGGTTTACACGGGTGCTAAAGTTGATTTTCGGGGTGGCCCATTCCGAGAATTAAAACTGCCCGCATGTAGCTCATGCCTGTTTTTTCGAGTAGAGTTTGAGATAGTGTTTCTTAGAGAGAAACCTCTAGACCACTGGCTTTAAACACATCTTTAAACCCCCAAATAATATGGGATAGAAAATGTGGACTGAGACATTGCATTTAACAATATGGCGTCAAACATCATCATTCAGTAAATTCAGAAATAGCAACTGGTCTTGTCAACACTTAGAGATGTTGATGATTAATCGTTAATTAATTAATTGCTCTTAAAAGAATTTAACCGATTAAAAATGTCTTAACTAGTCTATCTGTAATCTAACTTTTGCTTAGCTATCCTTACTAGCCAGGCTGCTTACATGCTTGCTAAAGGCAACACTATTTTTAAATAATTCTTTTGATTGTGTAAAGCTGCTTGGCGACAATGACAATTGTTAAAAGTGCTATACAAATAAAATTGAATTGAATATTGTACCACTAGAACTGTTTATGTACAACTTAAACTGAGAGGAAAATGTGCGTCTGGTTATCACTAATTAGCAATAATTAAGCAACTGTTGAGAATGTGTTATGTTTAAACAGTGCTGTACATTTAAAAAGTTGTCTTTTCTGTTTGTTCTTTTGTTCTTTCAATTAACATGATATACTGGTATAACATAATCAGTGATAACTTATTTCAGACTTCTGATTGGCCAACCCAGGTTTAAGTTAAGGGTTATAATCGCTACCTGGGTGTTTGGCATGCTTAGACAGTTTTTTTTTTTAAATACCTATATAAGTGTGGACTAGGCCTAAGAGAGCTGTTTAAAAAAATATGATTACCATGGTTAAAACACTGTCCTAGTGTGTCAGAAAATACCTTTTACATTTACCTGTGTATATGTGGTCTAAACCTTAAGACCAATTTCAGAATCAAGCATAACTTGAGACATGGCACGCCCCACACTCACATCTCCTAAGGCCTAATTGTATTTTCTCTGCTACTGTAACACTGGAATCTCTAACCTACACTAAGTCTAAAGTTGTATGTTATCTTCTTTTGTCTTCTCTTATCTTGCTTACTGCTCATTCAATGATTTTTAAAGTGCTGAAGGAGATGGATGCATGGTTAGGTTCTCTCTGATTGCTCCTTTCCATCACCGTGTCACATGGCAGCAGAGGACAGACCCACAGTCTCACACATGCCACATGCCTGAATTTGGAATAAACACAGAGTCAGGGTGTATGTGAGCAAGAGGAGGAGCACGCTCAGCTTAGCAGATATGTCTCAGTATGCCAAGCTGCCAAGCCCTTGATTGACACAATCATTTATCAAAGCAGGTGTTGAAAGTCTCCCACATCAGCTTGTAAGCTAAATGACCTTGACGTGACACAACGAGGCGCAGAGCGAAAAGAACAATGAAGCACACACACATACACATTCACGCTCATACCTCCACTGTGTCTGTGTCTGAGTGCGTTTTAATCAGTAATTTACAGTGGAGTGTGTGCTGCTGGCCATCCCGAGCGAGAGAGGTGTGTTAATGAGAGAGCAGGGGTCCCATAGGAGCCCCTCTACCCCAGCACAGATCACCTCACGGTTCCCTCAGCCAGCTGGAGCCCCTGGCCCTCTCTCAGCAGTCGGCCATTATCTCTGAGTCACAGCCCGTCCCAGTGCCAGGAGCTTGCACACACACACACACACACACACACACACACACACACACACACACACACACACACACACACACACACAACAAACATGAATATTCACCTGCAGTGATTTAAACAAATACTAAATGCATTACATTTTAAATATTTGGTCGGTTATATTTGTAATAATAGTATGTCATTAAGGTTCACTCTTTATTATGAGAAAGGATATATAAATATTTAACTAGGGGTGTAATGTAACAGATTGCACATGCTCTAGTTAAAGCCTTTCATTACCTATTATCTATTACACTTTTTTGACAATAATTAAAAAGTCATAAAACTTTTACTTTTTCTTGTGTTCTTCACCTTTAAGAGAGTGAAAACAAGTGTATATAAAAATATAAGCTATTTAAAAGACAGTATGCACATTCGAGGCACAATCTAAATTTCCTGCTAAAAATCTACACTTTACTAGCCAAATAGTAAGCTAGCACTAGCTAAATAAGTGAGCTGCAGCGATGTCTGAGAAAGTAGAGAAAAATGAGCATCCCTGGCCCAGATCATCCGGCATCTCCAATTTTATAAACTTCAAAGAAAAATGTGTACTAATAATAATCAGCAAAAGCTGACATAGCAAATCTTAACATTTCACAGCCTTACCTGACCTACAGAAACATTAGCTACTGTAGCTGAGTAAGCAAGACTAGCTAGCTAGGCTGATGTTTATTTTATGTACTGAACGTAACATCGCATTGATGTTTTACAGATATTGATTAAATATAATATTGTAGTATGATATTAGTCTATTAGTATAATATCTCAGTGTCTCCTACACCTCATAGAAGACACTCATGATAATGTGTACAGGCATTGTGTAGGCTATGCATTAACCTGAGCTAACTAGTTAGCAAACCTTAACAGTGTTTGGCTAAGTTAGCCTTCCACCTAATGTTTCCTTTATTTATAAACCGGTGCTAGTTAGGTTGCTGTGCACTTCAGCATCGCTCATGAAAGACAATAGAAAAAAGAACAATTGTAGATGTGTATAAAACAAATATGTAAAGTATTTGCTCAAGCAGGCGACTTTTTACTCTAACTCGAGTAATTATTTTATGTTTGCTCGAGTGAAGTGACCAATCTTGCTTCCGTAAAATTTCAAGTTTCAAACGTCAGTCGTTTTGAAGAGATGATTTTTTATGAATATATTTTTTCAGCGTTATCTTGTCTTGCTTTTAACAATAATAATAATAAATGCTAATTATTCATATTTCTTTATGAGTATTGATAATAAAATTGGTTTAAACTTCTAAAAGCGTATGATGGTGTTTGCTTATATTAAAGCATTCCGATTATTGGTAAAAGCTTAAAAAGCAAAAAATCTGTGTGTAACCTTTTTAAATTGATGTTGCACATAACAATTTGGCCTTTTAGAATAATACACTTTTTTTTTTATTAAACTTATTTTGGACGACTACATTTCCATGTTGTATACCATACACACTTATCTAACATGTAACCAGCTCTCTCTCCAAGGTTCTGTTTTAAAACCATTTACATCAGGTGTTCTTCGTCAATAAAATCTGCCCATGTCCTGGATCAGGAAAAACTCTAAATTGGTCCGATACTCATCCGCTGCTTTATTATCAGATCAGAACACTCCTCATACTTGTTTTCTTATAAACAGGAAGCATGTTTAATCTGCAGTTTTATCTGGTGTTCTCCACGTAATCTAAACAAAATTAATGCCAGAACGTCCATGTGGCTAAACCCCGTTTAGCGATTTCCCTCAAACGACTGCATTACACTTGAGTAAAGCGTATAATCGAATCATCTCCGGCTGCTCCGTGGACATCTCAGCCCCAGGACACGTAAAGATACACTTCAAACGCTCTCAAACTAGGCAAATACAACTCTAGCCATTCTGAACAGAGGGGGCATATTCGTTATGTGTAATATATCAACGCAGCGTACAAGATTTACACGAAGCTGAAGACCCAGAGCCAATGCTAATGTGAGGCATCTGTTCCAAAACAGATGGACTAGAGTGTATTGTATTAAACTAATATTGGCTCTTGTTTTTGGAATTTATCGCTTTCTTTTTCCTTAAATGATGTGCTTCACAAACTATACAAGATTACTGGTACACATAATATAGCATGCTAGATTACTATTATTATTAATGGCACAATTAAGGAGGTCCATTATGTTACAATTATACTCCTTTGAATTTTTCTTTTCGTGAGAAAAACAGTAATAAAGCTTTTATATACCTAGCTTACATAAAATGTAATATCATGTTAGCGCGTAGAGGGAACTGGGAAGAGGGAATTTGTTACCCCACATAAACACCCCCACCATACACACACACATCCACACATACATCCACCACCTCTCTTTCACTCTCACTCTCTCTTAGGGAAGACAAACAGCCATGTTTGTGTGGGGTAATTAGATGAGGAGAAGTGAATTAGTAGAATCCACAGAGCAGTCGTGTAGCTGAGCACAGCCCCGCCTTGCAGGGACCTGCTAATTACCCCTCGTTAGGTTGATATGCCCCCCCCCACCCCTCCCTTTTTTTTACGGTGCGGCGCTGCCACCGTAGTGAGAGAGAAAAAAATAATTAGCGTCGGATCGACGCTGGGCTTTACGGACTCTGAGAGGCATCCTCTGCACTGAGGGGAGGATCGACGATAAGAAATCCCCAAAAATGATCATGTGAGTGCGATGCCTGAACATCAGCGATGGTGTAATGTACAAGCACTTGGCACATTCATCACTGCGATAAACAAGCATTCCATGACACGAAAGGGAATGAAAATGTTCAGATAGCTGGAATACTCCTAGGCCGGTTTTATTATTATTATTATTTTATTTGGTGTTAATGTCCAGGATAAAGACAACGTCCAGGGAACATCAGTGATTTTCCAATCCGATGTGCTTCCTGACCTGTTTAGCCACTGAGGGAGTCACAATGTAAAGGAACATTTATACTGCAGTGCTGCTAAAATCTTAAATCTAATAATCAGAAGGATGAAATTGCTGGATGCAAGGTGTATACAGCATGTGTACAGTGTCTGTGCTAATAAATCACCACTGATAGCAAAAATCCATTCCCACCATAGTTATTGTGGATGTTCACTATTAAAATGTGATTATTGATTTGGGAACTTTTCAGTTTTCACACCAGCCTAAGAAGGTTTTTTAGGAAAATGACCAGCATTGATTCAAGTTCAAGAGAAGGAACAACTCTTTTTGTCTTACAACATAAATGATAAAAAAAAAAAAATTCCACAACATTAAAAGTGGCAATAAAAAAGACATTATTTAATCTGTAAATGAAAAAAAAATTTAATTAAATATAAGAGAAACAGAAATTGCCAGGGGAGCAAATTACTTTATGAGGCGTGTTCAATTCAAGCTGGGACTTATGATGAAATTTGTCATGAATGAAGTTATGAAACAGAACATACAGTGGTAACAAATTTTAACGATACAAAGGTTTTAAGGAATGTCCACCAAGGCCGAGGTGGCTCAGTGCCCATTGTCAACATTCAGCGTGTGGATCGCCTGATCTACGAAAATACTGTATCAGGCAATCCACTCGCATAACTTATCGCCATCTTACAGAAGAGATGCATCTGCCTGTGGAAACTGTATACACAGTCATTCACGAACCCACTTTACAGCATCACAGGAACTCGATTGGGAGTTATTGAAACAGATTCGCTTCAAGCAATTTAAACGTGTTTGGGCCATTAAAGGAATTCCTGGGAGGCCTGCGTTTCAAACACAAAGCAGGCGGATCATGACTCGAGCATACTGAGAAAACGTTCTATCTTGATGGTATCCAAGCACTAATGAGACGCTGGCATAAGTCCATTATTGTAGCAGAAGATTATATAGAGAATAAAAGTTTGTTTTTATTCTTATTCTGTTATTCTGCACAATCAAAAGTTCTGGTTTGACTTGAACAAACTCGTACTTTGAGGTTAATTACATTACTCAGTCATTGACCATTTTCCTTTAACTGCACAGCCTGCTGCATTTTGTTCCTGCAGTTAAAGAGTGAAATCCAAGAATGGTATTGGACAGACCCAGAAAGACTGACAGGGAGAAAAATATAGGGGTTTTATGTACAGCATCTAAAATTCATTTGAGCAATTCCCCCACAGGGCTACATTCAATGAGACACATGCTCATCCCCTCATCCTCTCTGCATTCACACATCACCTATACATAGTACTCTAAAAAGAAGAGCCATCAATGCGCTGTTCTACACTGGAAAAAAAAATCAGCTCCAACTTCAACAAGACCTCTGCTCTTTTTTCTCGTACAAAAACATCTACACTACAAGGTTGTCTTTCAACTCCATCTCTTTCTCTTTCCCTCACACACACACACACACATATACACACGCACACACAGTCATGAGCCAAGTGTGAAATGGATCAGCTGGGGTAAGAGTGTGTTAACACACTACAAACACAAAGAATTCCTCTCTTCCTCGAGGACATGAGTCAGATGAATGCAGTTCTCCGTGCTCGATTAGGGATGTCTGATCTCATCACTTAACTACAGCCCAGCTGTCTGAATCCATTACCTGTCCTGTCTCTGAAACAGCTTTCTCTTGCCTGCTTATAAAGCTCACTTACATTCCTTTCACATGACCTTCATTGCGTTAATAACAATGTGCTGATTTGTGTATTAGGGTTTGGACGTTTGATGATGTAATGCTGATTTGGTGATTCATGTGATACTGTGGGATACTGGAGGACATCAGATGTCAAAATATAATTGGTTGGTTAACATAATATATTCAAAACATAACCCTGGTATTTCTTTGATATTTTTTATGATTAAAAGGCTGTATTCTTTTCTTCTTAACTCCTCTGTGTTCTGTTCGGTGGTAAGCAGTATCACCATGCACCTCAAAGGTTGAGGTTTCTCACCTAATCTTATCTCTGGCCTGCATGTGTGGAGTTAGCATGTTCTCCACATGTTTGTTGTTTCCTCTGGGTGCTCTGGTTTTCTCCCACAGTCAAAAGACATGCGGTGTAGATGGATTAGCATTTCACCCATAGTGCATTACTGGGTGTGTGCTTGTGTTGTGCTTGTGTTGGGTTGGCATTCCCTGGGATAGGGACTCAAAAGTATGGAATATTGATGGATATTTATGTATTTAAAATGACGCTTTAATGGCATTTCATCTATTTTTTTAAACTGTGGCACTGGACTTCTTTGTTCAGGCTGAAAAATCGACTTAAATCTTGATGTCGGTAGCATTTCTTCACTGCAACCTGCTGACCAATGCCACATCAACATACAAGACTGTTTTAATGTAACCAAGCAAACACACGTGCCTTGTTTGAATCTTGACTGAGACTAGTCTTGATTGCAACACTTGTCAAAAAGCCATTTATATACAGACACATGATTAGACATACTGTAACACCAAGAAATGTCCTAAAGGGGAATTGAAGAACATTGGTCACCTCAACTGTATATCAGCATACTGGCGACAGAGTAATGTTCACTCAAGGCTTGCCCATCCAGTCCCATCCCACAGAAAAGCCAAAGCAGCATAAATCAGAAAAAATTAATAATGGCCACAATAGAAAGGCACCAGAACACCCAAGAACCCAAGGCTCCTCCCCCAAACTCCCCAGATCCCAATCTGATCACGCACCCATGGGATGCGCCAGACAAACAAGTCCAATGCACCTGGGCCTCACCCCACAACTTCGTGCCAGATGCCACAGTACACCCCCAGAGGCCCTGCGAAGCCCAGTGCCGAGGGGCCAGAGTCACCCCGGTGACGCAAGGGGAACCCAAAACCTGGGTGGTTTTAATTATATGGCTGATTGGGATAATTCTGCACCGATTCTTGTTTTTTATGTATTTCATCCCTGAAAAGTCCTGATTATCTCTTTAAACTTAGATTGGTATTTACTCACTAGGGAGTGAGATGGGACAGGGCCCCTGATGGCCCAGCACTTGAGCAGGTGCAGGCAGACTGTGTAGATGCTTGTGTGTGTGTGTGTGTGTGTGTGTGTGTGTGTGTGTGTGTGTGTGTGTGTGTGTGTGTGTGTGTGTGTGGTGTCTCTGGAGAGTGCAGGCCCTAACACAGTAAACATAGGGACCTATTTAAAGCAGGCCTCACTGTGGCTCTACTGGCCTGCGCTTGCTATGTTTCCACAATACAATGTACCCCCTCGGGGAACCTCAGCATCCTCCTCCACCAATAGCTTTCCCCGAAAAATACAGCGTACCAGCCTCTCCCCCCTCGAGGGTCCGGCACCCAGTGCCCTCACACCCCAAGGGACGGAGCGAAGAAAGGAGGGATGATGAAAGAGAGCGTCATGGAAGGAAGGGAATTAGAAATCACACGTGCACATCCACAACACGAACGGGATGACAGCTGCTCCCCGATGCTGTCACCTGTTTCGGGCCAAGGCTTTATGAGACACACAAGACGGGCTTACACACACATACACGCATGCACACGTGCGCGCGCACACGCACACACACAAACACAGAGAGACAAGCGCTGATACGTACATACAGACATGCACACCAGACACACACCTCCCTTTCACACATTAGAACTGTTTTCCTGTGGCTGCCTTGGGGAAATTAAAAATATATTATGGACCTCCAGAGGTTCATGCAAGAAGATGGAGAGAAAAAAAGGGAGATAAATGAGAGAAAGAGAGAAAGAGTGAGAGAGAGTGTGTGTGTGTGTGTGTGTGTGTGTGTGTGTGTGAGAGAGAGAAAATGAGAGAGAGAGGGAAATGGAGTTCTTGGCCGTGTCCTCTTTTCTAAACTGTCCACTGCATCATTGGGAGCAGACGGGCATTACTGAATTGGTAGAGGACCAGAGAGAAGGGTCATCATGTCTCCTCTTCTTCTTCCTCTTCTCTGCTTTCCTTTCTCAATTCAGAGGAATAAAAACAGAGCTCAGCTTCCCCAGATGCTGCCTGGCTCATGCTCAGCACACACTCCAGAGAGGCGCTGCGCGTGTATGGCCACGAGACTGACTGATATCTCACTTATACATTCACCCCTTCAAAACACACACACACACACACACAATCTGTATACAACCTTCGCCATTATATTATGTGCAGGATTTGACAGTATGGGCCATTAAGGGGTGCATAAATGGTCCTGGCTCTGCGCCCTCCCCCCCGCTGCCAAGTAAAACTCTGCCAGCACAGCGCCCATATATGTGCAACACACAGGTGATCCAAAGCTCACAATGTGTCTGAGGTCACGACGTCTCGCCCAGTTAGAAAGAGGCCGGTGAAACCCAGGGCTGATGTGTCAGAAGTTCTGATGGCCGGCCAATCACAACCAGAGGAAGTGAATAAAATAATTCAATTCAGATCCATTACAACCCCTATTGGCCTGCGCATGGGGATATGAGCAGTCTTTTTCCATCATGAATCACAGTCGGGGACATGTACAGGCTCAGACAGGGTTCATGTGCATGGAAGGGGTTTTTTTTCTCAACGATTTGTGAACCATTCGGTTTGTTTTCTTAAACTACATGCGTGTGCTTGTGTGTGTGTGTGTGTGTGTAAAAACACTTCATTAGCACTTCGTCACAAAGTAAAAAAAATGCAATGTTTAACTTCACAGCTCTGATGGCACTATTAAAGACATTTCCCGTTACATGACAAAGTTACATCTTGCGTCTCTCTCTCTCTCTCTCTCTCTCTACAAGGTCTCACTTTTCTCTTGTCTTCCACCCCCCCCACCCCCCTGCTGTCTCTGTCTCTCCCTCAATCTGAGTCTCCAGTGTGAGACCTGGCTCACGTTCTGCTTTTTCTCCTTCCCTTCTCTTCCCCTCTGGGTTTGGGAGGGACGCTTGTTTTTCTGTCTCAGGGAGCACGGAATGAAGAGAGAAAGAGAGCTAGATAGAGAGATGGAGGGCTGAGGTGGAGGGGCGCACCTCCGGTCCTCTCCACCAGCGGGAAAAGGCCTCAGTCAGGTCCCCTGGGACACGCAGGCAGGGGGCGGTAGGAAAGGGTCCTGCTCTCTTTCCTACATCCCCCCCCCCCTCCTTTCCTTATACTCCCCCTCCCCTACTGCTCTTTCTTAACTCAACACACATTTTCCAAGAGAGCGGGGTAACTGAATTTAATACCAGGAACAGCCTGCCAGTGTCCTTGTCGACATCATCTCGCAGGGAATAAAGGGAAGGAAAACTTTTTTTTTCATGTTACCCCCCCGCCCCTCCATCTTTTTAAATAAGAAATGGCGAGCAGCCCCCTAGAGCCCCGGCACAGCAGCACAAACAAACACAACAAACACAGGAGAGCAGGAACGCAAGTGGGGCAAAGGAAGGAGAGACAGTTAGAGAAAATACGAGAAAAGAAACAATATAGAACCTTGAGGAGAAATGTGCATAGAAAAGAGGACCTGCCTTCCGCATACTCGGAGAAGAGGGGCAATAAAAACTCCAAAACACAGCGAGTTTCAGCACGACAGGGACGAAAACAAGAGAGCGAAGGAAGACTAGGAGGAAGAGAGGAACAGCAAAAAAAAGAGGGGGGGTTGTTTAGCGAGAGCTCAGGGACTCCCCTTCCTGCTGGATCTCACACACGCAGCGCTTTGTAGCCACACAGGACCGCAGTCAGCACCCCTCCCACTGCCCCCCCACACTCCCCCAGGGCCGCTTAGGAGAGGCCCACGTCATCCTGTCACCCCCCTTGGGCCCTTTCTTTCCTACTCTGTTCTCCCTGCTGAGCTCACCAGCCCTTCCTAACTCACACATACAGACACACACACGCACACACACACACAGCCACATATGCTATCACCCTATCTCCCAAACTCAGAAACACTCCTACAAACACACTCACTTTCTCTCCAGCTGGCTGGTGCTTTCCAAATGCAGCCTTCCAAACACAAAAAGTTTTCAACTTTAGAGGGATCACTCGCATGTAGACCGGTTTGATGTGGCGTACGAGATAACGTTGTAATGATGATGCAATCACAGCTTAGACGCTTCCACTGTCAAGAGTCAAGCGTGACTGGAGGTGAATCAGAGCACGAGACAAGTGGGGTTGGTTTAAAAAATTTTTAAAAAAGGCAGATCATTAGGATAATTTTTTTTTTCAGTGCACAAAGTAGTGGAACTTTCCATTAGCCAGTGACAGTTGTGTGTGTTTTGGGACTGTATGTAATCAAGATTGGGGGTTTAAGGGCTAATCACACTGTTCAGTGATGATGAGTTACATATGCTGGATGAAACACCAAGAACGCCTTTTTAAACCATCTTAGACCAGTGACCTGATTTTAAAAGCTTATTTTAGTAGAGATTTTCAATTTTACGCTAACATGGCTGCCACAAAGAGCTACTCTCACAAAGTTTGGGTTTTAACCAATGACAGAGCACCTTGTCCTTGCAAACTGCAGCTTTGATGTTGCCTTTGTGCTGTAACCCGAGGTATAATTTATCTATAAAAATCACAAAAAAAAAAAAAAAAAAAAGCTTGTGGCATAGATCATAGATCGGATGGAGGCATCCAAGCTTCGTGCTTTAACAGCACGTGTAACATTATCTCTTCCACCGCCCAAAGAATCTTGGGATAGGTTTGGCTATGAAGTATACACTGTTGCGTCCTTCATTGTCAGGGGAAAGAAGGACGCATTTGTCTGTCGCATTTGAAGAACCCTTTGAAATGGGACAGCCTTATAGTCATGACACTATGATGGAACCGGACTTCAAATGTCTCCTTTGAAGGATGCGCCACCAGAATTGAGACGCACCAACAAAACCGATGTGAAATAATCAGAATCACTTGTGACTGTTCCCTCCAGCTCTCAAGTCGATGGGATGCGACCCAATGCCCATTGCTGGCTGTTTGGTTTCTGAAAGTGCCATGTACTTACAAATACCCTCAGTTGTCCTATCAGGCTCTGATCGAATAACCATGATCACTTTCCCTATTATCACTCTTCTGGGTCCTAAGACGCTTGGATCTACTGCTCAGTGAGAGACAGCGCGTGACTCACGGGGCTCATACAAAAATAGAATACACAGCAACACATTTTCAATACGCTCCATGCCGAAGCAGAATATACTGCCGTGGATTTTCAACATGCTCCATTTTCATTTGGGGATAAAGACGAGCTTCAGACACGATGCGCAATTTAAACCAGGCTATTGAGATTTTGCCAGAGGGGAAGACCGAGCTGAAGGGAACCCATAAGTCATGAATGTATACGTCCACCATATTCTGCTCACAAACCCCCGAAGACAGGAAGCAGCCACAAAGCCCCCGCTCTAGTGTGCACCTGGTCACTGTTCTCTCCAGTGTCTTGTGAAAATCTTTCACTCCATCTCACTATCCCGATTTCAGTCCCCCCCCCCCCCAACCCCCGCCCTCTCCCTCTGAGTGCAAGGCTACAGGCCATGTGGAATTGATATTAGAGATTGGAGTGACTGTGGGAGTCAGTCAGAGGAGACATACTGCAGGTGTTTGTGCGAGCGCTGGCTGGAAGGCACCGCGCTACTACTACCCGCAAAGTTTCAGGCGGAACGTACCTGCTGGAGCAGAGGAGTCCCAACTTCCCGCACATTCAGCCGAGTCTGCCTCCTCCACCGCTGCGAAGCGAGAGAGCGAGAGAAAGAGAGAGCGAGACATTAGACATTGTTTGTGTTTGCAACTGAACCAAGCTATACTTCCAAGTGATGCACTGATGAAGTAGAGCGGTTAATGGTGCCATATAATAACGGCGTGAAATCATGTGCTGCATCTTAATGCTCGATCGACATCAAAGGCTTTTATTGAGCGCCTGCGCGCGTGCGTGCGCTCGCGCGTGTGTACGTGCGTTCTTTGTTTGTTTCCTTCTGTACTAATTTCGGAGGTGCAAAAACAGGTAACAGCGGCAGGGAGATGAGAGGAGGAAAGTGATGATGAAGGCTTTCCTGGGCATAGCGGGGGAAAGGAAGCCCCACTGGCACACAAACAGGATACAGGCGAACTCAGCACACAATGAGCACTTACACCTCACCCCCCCTTTCCCTTCTGAAAACCCCCTACAGCCCCTGAGCACGGCAGCGCATTTGCACACACAGGTTATGACTAATTCCAGGCGTTAAACAATTAAAAGGAATACTCCAGCATTATGTTTTTTTTTCAACTTGATCTCTACTCGATAAACACAAGCAAGATAAAAAAAATTAAAACAAATATAATAATCATATACTCAATACTTAGAATTTACAACTATCACAGAAAACACTTAGACTTCAATTTTATGTCGATGACATTGAATAGTTCATGCAACAGTTAGTTCCGACCAAGTAATCTGATTGGATGAGATCAGATTACCATGAGTGATTATAATAATCTAACATAACAGCACTGGGACGTTGAACTATATGTCACTCGGCGTCACATGTGTTCACCGATTACACAAAGAGTTGTCCGCGGGATGAGTGAATGTAGGTCAGTATGGTCCGGCATACTGAGGAGAGAGCAGCCGCCTGCCAAAACCCATATTCCAAACCAGTCACAGAGACACTTTCTATAGCCTTTATAGTGCACTAGCTTTCCATTTTACGCTACATGGGATTTGATCTCAGAACCTGGATCTGACATTCGAAAGTGGAATGAGTGGAAAACTAAAAACATGGGCTGCTGTACAGAGTACTTGAAATTTTAAAATACTTTCACTCCTTTCACTTATCGTCCAGAGAAAATGGAGCCGCATTCCTGTCTGTTATAACTGTACATCCACTACAGGTGTCAAAGATTTAAACAATTCCAGGTATTTCTTTAATAGTACAAACCCACACCCATACACCCAACACACACACACACACACACACACACACGCATATGTTGAGGTCCACACAAGCAGTAGAAGCAAAGTGGATTCAGCACACAACTGTGGGTTCGAGAACCACTCTGAGGATTATGGGTAAAAGCAGAAAAGATGACTATGACTAATGATCTTCACAGGGGGTGAACGCAGTGATTA
Organism: Clarias macrocephalus; assembly: GCA_011419295.1. NCBI lineage: Eukaryota > Metazoa > Chordata > Actinopteri > Siluriformes > Clariidae > Clarias > Clarias macrocephalus. Next base: position 44,373 of record JAAGKR010003623.1, read on the forward strand.
AGATATCAAACTAGCCACTGGAAATGAAAATTAGTCTTACAGAGGAGTATGCACATGAGAGATTGAGGAACAGAGGCATGAATGAATATATATACACTACGTGTGTATAAGTGTGTGTGTGTGTGTGTGTATGTGTGTGTGTGTGTATTTTAACCAATAGGGGGAGAGAAGGAGAGAGGTGAGACTATGCTTCAGTTAAAGATGTGCTCCTCCTGGCACAGGACATCATGGCAAACCACTTCCTGCTCTGACTGAATCGAGTTGGTGGGGGGGGGGGGGGACACAAGCAAGAACTGCACTGTCTCAACTAGCTATGCTGCATTCCTTCCACATTATCATAGGCTTAATTACACACAGACACCGACCCTCTCTTTCCCTTTCTTTTGCTCTCTCTCTCTATTTCTCTCTCTCTCTCTCTCTCTCACACACACACACACACACACACACACACACACACAGACACACACATGCACACACAGAGCTAGGCCGAGCATATTTGTTGGACCCTGTGCACTGCTGCCTCCCAGTCTGGGCTCAGCAGGGCGGCCGGTGCAAATTCAGCTCCAAGTTTGCACCATGTGTGTGTGTGTGTGTGTGTGTGTGTGTGTGTGTGTGTGTGTGTGTGTGTGCGCGAGTGTGTACATGTGTATGTGTGTGAAAGAGACTGAAGCCAAGGCTAACAGGTCTCCATGTTTGCTCTGTCAGAAGGCTGCAGCCCCAATCTACTGCACATGGCCAAAAGGACCGGCCAGTTACCGCACACAAGGTTCCTCGGCCCAGAAATAACAGCACACCTCCTCTGAGCTCATTTAGGCAGCAGCTCTATATCCTATAAGTCTCTCTCTTTCTCTCTCTCTCTCTGTCCCTTCTGGTTCATTTCTCATTCTTTTTCTACTCTGTTAATGACGTTAAAAATTGTGCACTCACTTCATGGACTCATGAAGTTGCTTTTGATTTTGGTGGCTGCAAGCTCCTGTAGAGTGTGTGTGTGCGTGTGTGTGTGTCACACTGTACTCCCAAAAAGCCTCACAGTCCATATTTCTCTAGCCGCTCTGCTGGCCTGGCTGACTCAGACGCCTTGCTGGAGTATTTTTCGGGAAAGGCACCATGCTGGCTCTTCTGGTTAACGCTCACTCTCGTGTTCTCTGCAGTGCTGAGTTTGGCCTTCCTCCCCCTGGCTTTGTGGTGCGCTCTCTTTTCAGTCTGCAAACTCTCACACTGTGGACTTTCTTCCTCTGCGGAAAATACTGGGACTTTTCATTCCATTTTGGCTTTTCCATGAAAATATGAAAGATTCTAGTTGTGTACTTTATGCCACCTGTTTAAGACAGGAAAGAACAGGACTTTGTTTTAACATTGTAAATCACGAAAAAGCATTTTTAAGGGCATCGGATTTTATTGAAACACATCAGAAACATATCATTGAGTCTTTATTTTGAACATGAAAACAAATTACACTAAATCACAGTGTGGATTTCTCATCTTGCTATTAGAGCTGATGAACTGTAAAGCCTTCGTTAGTCAGGGAAAGCAACTATTAACTAAAGACATTTGCTCCGATGGATCGGTCGCCGATCATAATCAGCCGATAATAGCCTTGCGAAGTTTGATCGGCAGTCTCCATAATGGCCGATATAGAAAAGCTGATTAGATGACGCAAAACTCGCGAGACAATTTTTTTTTTTGCGCGCTGCTGAAATGGCTTCACCGGTCTGGCAATTCTACGTGTTGTGTGAAAAAGACAAGACATTAGCAATCGGCAACCTGTGTAACAAGACAATTCCACGAAGCGGGAAGCACCCAAAGCATTTTAACACCACGAACCTCATCAGACATTTGAGAGTGCGGGAAAGTTCAGCAACTCGCGCGCCGCCATCACTCAGCTGTCGGTATAATAGCCCTATCTCACCTACGCGGTTTCACGCGGTGGCCGATGGTACGCTTCTTCATGATTCACCGCGAGTTTTGCCGCTGTGATTACGTTTCCATCTTTCCGCGCGAAACATTAAACCTGTTTGTCAAACGTTTACTTTTTAAACAAGTTTTTAAACATGAAAAATGAAACATGTTTAATTCAAAATGTTTAATTTTTTCCTTGCAGAACGTCCGGCGACTCGCGTCCTACTTGTCTGCTATTTTATTTCATTTTAAATAAATTGTTTCTTTAAATAAATTTAAATAAATACATTATTTATTTAAGCTCTAAGCTGTTCCCAATTACTAACCAAACACAGGCTGCTATGTTTTAAGTTGACGTGTTGCACTTGTTGCTTGCCAATAAATACAGTTGTCAATTCATGATATTCCACTTCTTGTAATTTCAATACTTAATTTACATTGTTGTTAGATATAGTTTAATAAATAATGCTACATGATAAGGCTTCTAGTAGACCCTGTAATTCTAGTGATTGGAGATCGGTGATCGGCCCCAAAAATCCTGATCGGAGCACCCCTACTATTAAATATGCCATTATTCTATAATAATCCTTCACACGCACAAACATAATGTGCTTTCAAGAAAGTAAATGTTACATTATGTCCAAATTCTTTAAACTGGACATATTTTATAAATATCAAATACTACATTTGGGAAAAACACATTTTCAATCCTTTGGTCGCTGTAGAACTCCAAATAGGCAGTCTGACCAAAAACCACATAAGTCATGGACGCTGTCAGCATTCATCTACACTTGCCTGTTCATCCAGAACCCCTTTCACTTTCAAGCCCGGACTAGCCAGTAGTATATGTGTTACATGTTATATTCTTTATACACTGATCAGCACAAACTTAAAAAACATTAACAGGTTATGGGTTCCCCTTGTGCCATTGGTGCAGATCTGGCCCCTCAGTAATGGGCTCTGTAGGGATCCTGTTCGTGTGCTGTGGTTGCTGGCACCAGGAAGTTGGCAAAGAGTCCTTCGGTTAGACTTGTTTGGTCAGTACATGCCATGGGTGTCAGTAGGATTGGGATCTGAGGAGGATGGGGGCCATGTTGGCGGTCTTGGGCTCTTTGCCAAAAAGATCCCATGACTATGGGATGTGGTGCAGTGGGTGTTCTGGTGGCTTTGTATCATGGCCTGCATTGACTTTTTTTCAGGGATTTATGCTGCATTGGCTTTTCTGTGAGATTGGACTGGAGCAGCTGGACTTCAGCCCGTACAGGCTTCGGTGAGCCTTTTGTGCCCATGTCACCAGCTTTCTGGGGGTAATGTTGGTGATCCCTGTTGTTCAGTTCACCTGTCAGTGTTCATAACATGCAACATACACTCATACTCTCTCACTTACTCATCATCTATACCACTTTATCCTGTATACAGTTTTGCAGGGGGCCTGGAGCCCCCTGATCCCAGGAGGACGGGTACACCTTCGACGTGATGCCAGTCCATCGAGGGGGGCGGGGGGTGGCGGATGGGGGGCACAGCAATTTGGGAACACCAATCATGTCTTTGGATTGTGGGAGGAAACCTGAGTACCCAGCTGAAAGCCACCAAGCACGGGGAGAACATGCAAACTCCCACTGGAGGTGGAAGATGACCATGCAATATACAATACTAAGACAATTTACAATAATACTTTGCGACTTTGAACCACATTTCCCTGCTTTGTGATTCACACGTTTGAAATCTGAAAAGAGGAGTGCAACAAATCTGAGTGATATAATCCTCAACAAAGCGCGTCTAATGAAACCGAATCATTCTGATCTCCCTGAAAAGTGGCTTTATCCTAAACCATGTCTAACAAGTTGGACGCTAAATTCCTGAAGCCATGTCTTCCTAAAGGAAGAGAAAAACGGTAAATTACCCCCAATCAAAGCTCCACTCATCCTCTATTTACCGCTTCATTAGAAAAGAGATATTGGAGTGTAGTCAGGCAGAGAGGGAAAGCTGGAGAGAGAGAGAGAGAGAGAGAGAGAGAGAGAGAGAGTGTGGGAGTGTGGAGGAGGTAGGGGGTTACGCTAGACAAATGCCCTCCACCTCAAACACACATACACACACACACACACACACACACACACACACACACACTCATGGCTGTGTTTACCTGCAGGCTACAGAACAACAGCACCGCACACAGTTGAGCCTGACTCCCTGACTAAACACAATGCAGCCAGAGGCCATGGCAGACCCCGGCCTCCTACACACTGCTAACACTGGACACCAGGCCAAGCAAAACACACTCACACACATGCACGCACACGCACACACACACGCAGCATAAGAAACCACATCGCTCTTAAAATATTCACTGTGGCATTTTTTAAATGAAACACTGGCATTTTTATAGCTGAAATTTTGCTTAAACTTTTATTTCTATTTTTTCTTTTTCAAATCACTGACCCCTGGCTATGTCTCCTAGACTTCTTGGGGTCCCTGGACCCCACTTTGGAAACCACCAGTGGAGAGGATATCAAGACCTCAAGCGATGATCCAAACTAACTAAGAGCCATGCGATAAATGGAGGGAGATAAAGGGGAAAAAAAGATCATTAGAAAGAGATAAAAACATTCTTCTAATAAGAGCGTTTGTCTGATGCTCCTGTGGGGAATCGCTCTCCTTCATTAGCGGGAGGGATATATTTATCTATTTCTCATGTTTATTTCCTGAAATGTCCTGTGTGTACAGAGCATGGCTAATGTGAACCAGAAAGGGGGTGAAGGGCTGGTGTGTGTGTGTGTGTGTGTGTGTGTGTGTGTGTGTGTGTGTGTGTGTGTGTGTGTGTGTGTGTGTACGCGCGCGCCACTCAACCATCATGCTCGTTGTGAATAATCAATTGCCACTTACGGAGTGATCTAAAGAAAGACATGGCTATTTGAACATTTCCTGTTAATAAGAAGAAGTCGGGCTATGGCTTAGCGGGAATCCTGTCAATTTGACAATTATTAATGACGTTCATTTGCACTGATGTCTAGCCGAAAATTTATCTATTCAACAAGTAAAAATGAATCGTATGACATTACTGAATGTCGCCAACATATTAAAGAATCAGCCACATAGTTTTCGCTTTAACTGGTATGTCCTCAGGAATGTGTGTCTGTGTGTGTTTGTGTGTATGTGTGTGTGTGGTCATTATTTCCTGTACTCTCTGCCCCTCAGTGCTGGAGCTCTACATCAGGTGTACTAGTCTCTAGATCCATCATCCTGGAGTCAGGGACAGGATCTCCCTACTAAAGCATCTAAAAAAGGATCTGAATCGCTGGTGTGTGTGTGTGTGTGTGTGTGTGATGGTGGACTACACCATGCGGCTGTGTTAAGCAGTGTTTAACTATATACGTTACCAGTGCTATAAATGAAAGTGTTGAAGACGTCTTATGAGCCCCGTTTCCTTTCTCAATCAGCATCAGTGTGTAAATACTTAATGCAAGGGGGGGGGGGGGGGGGGGCGGGGGAGACCAACAATTACATGTTTTTGAAGATTTACCCTGGATAACCCTGGTGCACCTGGACGCCAAAGTTGTAATGCGTGTGAAAAATCAGAAATGGCTACCCAGCCTGACCATTACAGTCATTACATCCATTCCTATGCAATTAAATAATAATCATAATAATAATAACAATAACAATAATAATAATATTGGGACAACATAACCTAGTTCAATTTCTGTTGTAGATTGCTTAGATTTCTGTCCTTGGAAGACAGGAATGAAGGTCAGCATAGTTGTTGCACATCTACAGCCAATCAGGGGCGCCTGTGAGCTCACACAAGCGGAATGAGCGGATAGCGCTGTCCTCCGAGTGTGTTACTCCGCCTCCAACGGTGCGAAAAGATGCGGTCGGCTGGCATTACGTGATTCGGAGGAAACTCTTCGGCCCTCCGGACTAAGTGGTAGTAGTAGTAGCCTTAATGTGGAGCCCCCTAGTGACGGGGTGGAATTGGATACGACTAAATTCGGGAGAAAATCTGGGAAAAAAAAAAAAAAAGACTATGTCTGGAGATCAACGGTTTCTTAAAATCCGCCAGAGATCACAATGTTCCCGATCGTGATGTTTGACATGAACATTAACTAAAGCTCTTAATCCTGTATCTGTATGATACGGCATTAACTTGGTAATGAAGCAAACCATCAGATATGAGAATACCACTTGTAACTGCTGTAACTGCATCTGTATCTGTGTTATATTTGCAGTTAACAGTGTTGAAATAAGTGATGTGTATGGCGCCGACAGCGCTCGTTCCTTCTCTCTTTAAACTATTATTTAACATGAAGTGAAAATAAAGAACCCACTCTCTTCCCATGGGCTGTCTTCTTCACAGATACACACATCCTTGACATAATTTATTTCTATATTATTAGAAATTCCTCCTCGCTTAATTACTGCTGTGTTGGAGTAAGCATGCCGTGTTATTTGCATTTCTGTTAAGCGGTGTTAAACACTGACATTACCATTTACAGCATCGCCCCACACACACACACACACACACACACACACACAGGCTAATATATGACAGTGTAGCTGACGGCAACAATGCAATCAGTGCTGCGACACGGAGAGTGGCAGGAGGGCAGGGATCAAAGGAGTGTGCCAAAAACGGCACGACAAACGCAGCTTTCACATTCCGCCGCCAAAAGCAGTGGGCGGCCGGCAGCAGAATGACACGGGCTTTAATTGTTTTAAAGTGAGAGCAGAGTTTTTAATTGAACAGTGGCTGATGGTTATCGAGAAAAACATACATATCGCTTACGAGGGACCTGAATAAGCATCCTGTACGAAACACACACATATTTACACGTAAGCTTGAATAAAGCACCCAGAAGCCTGTCACAAGGTTATTAGATTATATCCTTCACATTAATATCACCAAGCCGGTCATTTCTCTATTTCGCTCTGTAGGAGTGTAGTGATGAATTTCCGATAACAGCAGCTCTGACAATAGCGCCATATTATATATTATAATATAATAATATTATATATATATTATTTAAACGTGCTTGCTCTAGGATGTTATCAGTTCTATAGTCACAGAGACTTTCACGACAGAAACTTGACATAACCTAAAGCTAATATACACCACTGAGCCATAACATTCAAAATATTAACGTTAAACCACCCAGATTTTAGGTTCCAGCTAAACAGCTCCGTCCCCTTGGGGTATGACTCCACAAGACCTCTCGGGGGTGTGCTGTGGTGTCTGGCGCTGGTGCGTTGGCAGCGGATCCTTAGGGTGCTGTGGGTTGCGGGGTGCGGCCTCCACGGACCAGAGTTGTTTGTCTGGCACGTCCCATGGGCGCTCGATTGGACTGGGATCTGAGGAGTTTGGGAGCTGGGTCAGTGGCCTTGGGTTCTTTGCCTGCTTGTGCAATGGGTGTTCTGATGCCTTTCTATCATGGCCGGTGTTGGCTTTTTTCTCAGTTTGTGCTACTTTTGTGTAGTACCGGACCAGGCCAGGTCTTTGGTACATAGTAGTTGGCATAGACACAAGCATAGATGAGCCTTGGGTGCCTATGATCCTGTCCCCATTTTAGTGGTTTAAACTGATAATCTATGTTATACAATTCACCATGCAGAGGTGTTCATGCTATGGCTGATGGGTGTATGACGGGAAAAAAAGAGTAGTCTTTGATCTGTAATTATTAAGAGATTTCTGCTACAGGTTTCCATAATCCTAAATTTTCAGCACAAAAGATTTTCTCTTTCACTTTAACATGGCACAGTGTTTTTTTTTTTTCTTCAAGAAAATAAGAAAAAAAGTATCTGGTGGGGGAACTATATAGTAGTTTACAGCTACTATAATGTAATTGATAGAAAGAATTATTCTGTGTCATGGACTTAGTATTAAAGGTAACTATAAATATATGCTGTGCCACTCACTCATTGTCTATACCACTTTATCCTGTAGAAGGGGTCACCAAAGGGCCTGGAGCCTATATCAGGAGACTTAGGGCACAATCAAGAGACTTAGTGCCAATCCATCATAGGGTACACACACACTACGGGCAATTTGGGAACGGCAGTTAGCTTAATCTGCATGTCTTTGGACTGTGTGAGGAAACCGGAGAACCTGGAGGAAACCCACCAACGCCATGCACACGCAAACGCCATGCACACGACTGTGCTATGTCATGTCATAGTCTCATAAATGAAACAGTTGCTGTCAGGCACATGCTGGTGTAAAAAAAATTACTTCACTATGTTAGAGTTGAACAAGGAACAGACTAATCGTCTAATAACTCGTCTGTCTAATTAACCCGGCACTGATTTGTGTTTTATTTCGGGCTACCTAATTATGCTTTCTTATAAATGCCAGCCTATGTGATTTACCGTTATACGGCAAATTATATTCTTACTCCTAGTGTTCTGTAAGAAGCATTGGTCATTTTTGAATTTTCGTTTTAACCAAAAATATATCATTTAGTTTTACGTTATGTATTCTTCAGATCCCTCTTCTGCGTTCCAGTAATGAATTTCAGGAAAATTTAAATTGAAAACTTAAATATCTTTTCAATAAACAATCAAATATTCTGCTTTTAAATATGCAGTTAAATAAAAACCCTGTAGATTTCGGGGATGTCATGTTTTCCATAGCTGTTCACTCTTACATTTCTCCTGGGCTAGTGACAAAAATTAAAAGAATAATATGATTAAACCATACTCACGGTCGTTTGTATGACAAGCAAAAATATAATAATTGTGACAGGCCTGGTGAGAATTAATATTTAAAAAGAAGGGGATGTTATTTCTTGACCAAAAAAAAAAAGGAGCACTTTGATTATAAGTGCATAACAGTGTGAGAGCCTCCATTGAGCATGCATGCGTACACACACACACACACACACACTCACACACACACATGCACTTGAGCCTCCTGCCTGTCACAGTGAGACCCCACACACTCATCCACAGCAGGTACGGCTTCAAAGGCAGGCTTCGACTACCGCCGAGCAGAGAGGGGAGTGATTGTTATTTAAACAGTCGTGTCAGTGTAGCATCGCCGAAATCTGAATCTGAATGAATGAACAAAAGCCCTAATGGAGGGAGCTGAGACAGAGCATTATACAAACATAACTCTAATGACAATACAATGGAAGGTCAGATCGAGCAAGTGTGTACGTATTACCGTTTGACGGAATAGACAAAAGGACGGCGAGGGAAGGGACAGGCAATCAGAAGGAACACAGGCATTAGGGGAGCGAGAGAGACACAGGGAGGAGAAAAAGAAACGTACTGAGCGGGAAATAAAGGCAGGAGAGAGCGACAGCGTAAGGAGGAAAGATGTGTGGACAGGTAGGAGGTATGAAATAGCAAGAATCAAAAAGGAGAAGAGAAAAACACGGGAGTTGTGCAAAACACAAAGGGATGGGAAAAGTGCAAGACAAAGAGGGAGAGATGAGAAAAAGAAAGAGAGGGAGAGAGGGAGAGAGAGAGAGCAGTGGGGTAGTCTCACCTGGGCCCCGCTCCACTGCAGACCGTCTGCAGGAGAAACAGTCTCAGAATACCTAATGTGTGTGTGGAGGGCCGTGCAACACAGGCCTGCTACTGGCCCCGGGCCATTCTGTCTGATTAAGTCTTCTACACTTAAGGGATAAAACCCTGCTCTCCCTCTATCCCACTGGAAGCCATTAGCAGCAGCAGTGTGTGTGTGTGTGTGTGTGTGTGTGTGTGTGTGTGTGTGTGTGCGCGTCCTGTGCATGTTTGAGTCCATGCATTTGAATAGGTCTAGGTGTTCATAACACCTTGCTTATGTGTGTATGTGTGTGTTTTCGGAACAAAACCACAGCGAGCGCGTGTCCAACAAAAAGGTGGTTTTGTGGCCACTTTCCCAATCTGGGGTTCGTCTACGTCCTCTCTTCAGGACCCGGGTGGATGTTGCAGCACGCAGAGATACTGCAGGCTTGTATTAAAAAAAAAACTACACATGGAGACGCACCGACCGTCCCCACTAGGCCAAAACTTTTGCTTGTTCCCTACCAAGGTACAAAAACATCCCTGTCTACGAGCACATATCTTGCTTAAAACCCCGTAGACGTCGTCGTCGGATGTGAATTTGTTTTCCCTCTGTAAACCAGATCGCAAACAATTTCAGAGACTGCAGACTTCACACGCGGCTTTGTCCGGTCTTTAAAAATACATAAAAGAGCTACGGATCATTAGCAGGCTTGTTGCATCTACGCTCGAGTGGGCTTCTCGGCTCCTCTGTCACCTTCTAACTCAAACCAGGATGGACTGATGCTTCCACCGAATCCCTTGGTAAAAAAAAAAAAAAAAAAGGCAATTAGCATCTAACCACGGCGATCTATAGTGAAATGCGGCTGCTTTGGAGGAGCCGGGCTAACGAGCGGGCCACAGCGCATGATCGGAAAACAGGGAAGAAGTGACCGAGCACGCTGTCCATCACTGCCATGTTTCTGGGTTAATGATGCTTTAATGGATCCTCTACACTGATGCATGCTCTGCCATGGAGGGAAAGAGAGAGAGTGAGAGAGAGAAGGAGAAGAAAAAAACGAGGAAGAGAGAAGGGGAAAGTCTTTTTCGTTTCCAGGTAATTAATAAAAGATAAAAGTCTGGCTTGTCCTGCACGGCTTAATGGCTTTTAATAGCAGGGAGAGTGACGGAAACACGCACGGCTGGGTCTCCAGGCGCACGAGCTCGCATGCCTCCGGAGACACCGCCATCTTACTGCAGAGCAGAGAGGCCCAGCTTACCTGAGTAATCTCTCTCTCCCTCTCACACACACACAAACAGGAATTTTCTTCATAGCGCTTTCCGTTCATTTTCCTTCACACATGCAGCTGCATTCTCGAATTAAAAGGAGTCTATTGCATAATAATGAGGAAAACCTTTTTTTAACCTTATATTTTGGTAGTGACTACAAGCCAATTAGATATTTCTCCGGTTGTGACCTCATATAAGAAGAGATCTCCCTTCAACTCATTGCTGAAAAAGCTTGCTGTATTTCTGACAGGTATATCAGCTAAGGCATGAACACACACATACACACACACACTTTGGTGTAACTCTGAGACTTATGTTAACTTGTTTACATGGGACCTTTAATTCTACATACAGGTGTCTGAGAGGTGCTGTGCAATTCAGGCAGACTTGATTCATTCTAAATCTACATCTTAAAGATAACACAGTTTTAGCATAATGTGGTTCTGCACTAACTGGAGTGAGGATGTTTTTTTTTTCTTTTTCCCATGACTGTGGAGCCTGACTTGGCCCAAAAAAATACCCCATAATCAAGCACAAGGGTACTACTTCCACCACCAAGTGAGTAACTATGCTGAATTAGGTTACACAGTTTGCCCAGGATCCATGAAGACCAAGCCGTGACATACAGGTGGAGTTAAATTTAGAGCTGATCAGAATCACCCAGATTAATATTTCCTACCTGGACCTGCTTCAGTAGAGCATACGCACAAAAATATTTTTTTGAAGTAGGTGTGTAAGATCATTTCAACCATTTGTTTATATTCAATAAATTCAGTTATAATAAATTCAATAACTGTAAATTTCAGGTTTCTTTTTATTTACTCTCAGCTACGTTTCCTATCACTATTTACCAGAATTTGCTTTCTTTGCTGTAAAATCCACTGATTTTCTACTCATCACTTCCTGTTCCCTTGATTTGTTCACTCCATTCTCACATTATAACACGACGTCTGACCTAGTGCCCTCATTAATAGTGCAGAAACACATTTAAGATTCAATCCTAGTGTCTATTTTATATATATATTTTTTTCATTTTTTATTGTGGTAAAAAACAGAACCTTGACATACACTTTACCATCAAATATGATACACTGGTTTTAGTTACACGACCATTTATTAGACACTAGATAGCGTTGGCCCTGACGCCAGGGTTGTTGTCGAGGCATGTGGAGCTGCTCTTGTAGCTTTGTGTTATCAGTGCACCCTTTCTCCACTTACTGCCGCCCTATATTGTCACACTTATACCCCCTCCACACACCCACCCACCCACACACACACACACACACACACACACACACACACACACATACTGTATGATGTCCAGCTCATTAACTCAAGCAACAAATCGTGCAGAACGCTGATATTTAGATTGTTGCATGTGCATGCATTAGTGCATTAATGCAGTTAATCATTTCAGTGTCTGCTACAACACATTCTGACACGCAGTAGCGCTGAACTGCGTCATGCGTGTCAGCAGAGTCACACGCCTTTTCCCCATCAGCTCCCGCTGGCTAGAACATGATATAATTCTGTACTCCACTTAGTCACAGTCACGCAGGGTCTCTTCCGCTTACACACCTTTTCACACAACGTTTCTTTCTCTCTCTTTCTTCTCCTTTGTTTTGTCTGGGAGATATGCTAACCCCACCTCCCCCCACCCCCCATGACACACAGACACAAAACAATAAAAAAGTACATGGATTTTTATAGAATATCATCCTATACACATTTACTCTATAAATGAGATGTCAAAATAATAACTGCAATTCAAACGAAGTTTTTTTTATAACAAAGAAAGATTTTCAATGTTCTTAATATCCTATTAAAACTCCATATAAATCACACCGAGGCATTTATTTATAAGCAGACTCTTGTTAAATTTGTTTGTCATGTGGAGAGACCAGCAGCTGCTCTGTTTTACTGTGTGGTAGCTGAACATGATGCCTAATTTCCACTTGATGGATCCACAAGGGAATAGTGCCTATAGCATAAAAACAGTGTGAATGCCAGTCTCCGCAATCTCACGGGCTGGAAAAATAACACTGTGCTAGGAATAATATCTAAAGAGAAATACGATATATCATTTTCTTTGCATTGTTTTTGCTCAACTCTAACACAAGCGGTGCGTCGATAGTCCCATTTACAACGAGTCGGAATGCTGTTGACCTTGCAGTCTCAATATTTCCTCTATCCACTATTACAGCCGAAGTGATGTATCGCTGGAGATAAGTCTCCGTGCAAAAGCTCTAATGGCTCTCTTATCACTGAAAGGGGTAGCATCGCCCAATCGGGTTCTAAAACCCGGCCCTGGTGTGTGATGCTGGCATTTCCTGCTGGACAAGACTCTCCTGCCAGACTCCGCCCCTCCTCCCCAATCCATGTGTCTCGCACGCCACGTTTGCCCAGAAACTACGTCAATCTTCCGATCCGACCCCCCCCCCCCCCCTCGCATCCCAAAGAGCGGCATCGGCGTCAATGGCCTGTCCTCAAAGCCTGGAGCAGGGGACGGCAAGGGAAGCTGATTAACCAAATACTTTTATCAGTGTTGAAAAACCCTCGGCCTCACAAAAACAGCCTTAAAAACAACGCGGACTGGTGCCGGCGGCCAGAAACAGAAGCGAGCTGGAGAGAGGGAGAGAGGGCAGCTCAAGGCTTACACAGCGAAAGCAAACAATAAAGACGGATGATGTCCGGCGTGCAGCCGTGCTAGTTCTGCTTTTTCTGAGGACAAGAGCACTCCAAAATGCCTGCAGAGCCGTCCAGCTGCTGTCTCCACACACACACACACACACACACACACACACACACACACACACACACATATATATATATATATATACACATAGCAGCCTGGCAAGTGGGATGGACAGAGCTCAGGAATAAAGGACAAAAAGAGAAAAGTGGATGAAGACAGGAAGAGAGAGATTTACACTCTCGGGAGGACACAGATGATCAAATGCAAGGATGGAGCTTAGTGCATCTTCCTTTCTCCCCTTCTTTATGTCTCGCTCTCTTTGTGTCTAGCACAAACACAGGGTTTAGAGAGGAGAAGCACGAGGACAAATAAAGTCAGGAAAATGAATGACGGCATGAATTTCGAAAAGTACACAACACATAAAAACACAAAAGTACTAAAAAACAAAATGAGTGCATACCAGTGGATACCATACCGAACAACATCGCACCGCAGTGGTAATAAATTAGATCAATGGTTAAACTAGAACATTGTCTCCGTCTGAGTCACAAAGCCTCAAAGTTAGCTGATTTGAAAGTCTACCGTGGATGGACTTGTGGGGACAGTGCACATTCGCGCAAACACACACACACACACACAAAACCACATATGCACATTCTCCGTCTCTCACACTTCCTCCCCCATGGTGCACACATGGCACATTCCTGGCGGTGTGGAGCGAGGCAGCTCGAGCTCCTGCCTCAAACAGGCCTTTCCTGAGGAAAGCCCTAGCAGCAGTGTCACCTCTCCCTCTTCCTCTGACTTTCTCGCTCACATGCACCAAGGCAAACACGCACATTCTCAGGTCAACATATCCACAGTATGTGTGTGTGGGAGTATCAACAGCAAAGTAGCAGCAGCAGTAGTAGTTGTACTTTTTTTGGTAGTATCCATGTCTTAGTGTTTATGATTAATTTCATATTAATATTTCAATAGCATCCTAACATGAGAATAAGAAGATCAGTCTAGAATATTAGCCAGGTCATAAACTCAGCCAGTGGGAGCACATTACGTATGCAATGTCCTCATTACTTTAATTTGAACGATTAATATCAGTTTTTATATTTATCGAAGAAAAAAAATATGTATCATGAACTTTTAGATCTTTATTTTAGATCTTAATGTTGGCCTCACACACACACACACACACACACACACACACACACACACTGAATCTATATGATGTTAACATACTATCATATGATTATCCTTATTAAACTTCTTTATTTTAACAACTAGATTGTATTTTGTACCAATTTAATTGATACAAAAGGAATTTGAATTCAAAAGAATTACTGATCAAAAGAATTTGAATCGGATTACATCACAGAACAGAGGTATTCTCAAATCTGACTGGTCTGAAGGTCTGACAGTAGAGCAAGACAAAGATTAAAGAACTGTGCTGTTGTTTAATGAGGACAGATATTTTTCCTATAATCAGATGGTTTTCCATTAATAGAACGAGTCTCCAGTGTCAGTGCTTTGTAATGAGAAGTCTGTCAGAAGTATGTCTTTTTGTCTATTATTTTCTTTCTAGGAAAAAAATGACTGATGAAGGAACAACTTGTCTCTCAGGCAACCACATTAAATCTAGCTATAAAATAATAAATAGTAAGATCATTCAAGTCTTTCTTTAACTGAAAAAAGGGCATTCTTCCAAATTCTTCTGAAAACCCACTACGTTATTGATTATTTTTCTATATATGCATGCCCCTTTATGATTTATTCCTTAATTACTCTCTCTAATTAAGGTTTATACACGAGTGCTTTTATTCTAATTGAACAGTGAGTAGGATTAATGAATTATTAGGATTCATTTAAACCTAGCTATTGAGTACCTGTTTTTGTGTTTGTGTGTGTGTGTATGTGTGTGTGTGTGTGTGTGTGTGTGTGTGTGCCTGCTTGCTGAAATAAAAGGTAGAAATTAATTTTATACAATACAAAATTATACAAAATTAAAAATATACAATTATAACTTATAATTACGATCAAATTTGTTTTTAGATATACAATTTAAAATGTAAGTATTAAAAATAATGAAAGAATTGAGTATATATCTGAAAATATGCTTGTGTGTGTGTGTATACAAAAGCTGTTAGGAGGTCATGACAATATAATACTGACAATGCAATAAACTGTCATAGTACACCTTTTGAAAATTATATATATGTTTCTATGTTTATAATTATTTCAATAATTGTAATTTTTTTAATCAATATTTCAAAACAATTCAATATTTACTTTTTTTTATAAAAATACATGTATTATACATGACTTATTATTATTATTATTATTATTATTATTATTATTATTATTATTATCACTGGTATAAGTTGTAGTTTGTGAGCAAATCTATATCATATATCATATTATTTATTGCAGAAAAAAGGGGGGGGGGGGGAACTGTGTAAAAAAGCAATATCAACCAACCAGGATTGTAAATGTAAGTGTCAAAAGTCATTAATAAACTATAAGCCGATCTGAAATGTTCCTTTTCCAAAACAATATTTTCCTAACACTCACATGTACCTACCAAGCAACACCTGAGTAAACACAAACACTCACACAGAGCGCGCAACAATCGATCTGCTGTGTTCAAAAGGAGCCAATACAGTCAAGATAGTCTCAGATCTGAAATTTGTCTTCCGTACATGTCAAACACGAAAGGAAAAATGTTTCCAATATACTTGTGGCTTGTACGTGAAACACACTAGAGACAACAAGAGCGAGCGAAAGAGAGAAAGGAAGAGAAGTGGGAGCGCGGCAGAGGGACGGACTGATACGAAAACAAAAAATGAGTGGCAGTGAGGGGAGAAGGCAGGGTGATATAAAGTGAGGAAGAAAAAGTACCAAGCGTGAGCAGGCTCGATTAAATCTCCTCGCCTGTGTGTGGCTGTCACTGAGCGTGACACTGGCTGAACGCGCTGCTCGCTGGGGAGCGTTCCATAATCGCGTTCTCTCCGCTATGATGCCGTCAAACGAGGACGGGACAGGGGGACAGGGGGACGGCGATGGCACGGGCTTCAAAGCGGGAAGGAAAAACAACACATCCTCTCCAACCCCATTTACGCTCGCTCAGAGGCTGGGAGGCGAGCTTAACTTAACGGCCCTGACCTAGGAGGAAGACGGCCTCTCAGGAGTGCTGCGTCTTCAGGGAGCGTCCAGAAATAGATGTGCTCCGAGCACTACTGACAATACCCACCATCAACGAAAGAGGAGAAGGAGAGAGTCATTCTCTTCCTCTCTGTGTCTCTCTCTCTCTCACGCACACAGAAACACACGTACACACCAGGGCATGGGAGCAGAGCTCGGCCATGAGAGTGGTAAAGAGAAAAGTGGAGGCAGGAAAGGAGAGAGAGAGAGAGACTGAGAGAGGGGTTTAATTGACTTATCCTGTAGTACAAGCTGGGGAGTGCTTTTTGAATTTGGCTTCCGATTTCACGCTAAGGCATTATTTAGTTTGATACAGACTTGATTAGGCATTACAGCACAGGCCCTTTCTGTATAGGCTTTGTGGCTTGCTTGTATCGCTGGAGGACAGATTAACACGGCAATCATGCTTCTTTGGAGATTTCTTCAGTGTTCGCGGCCCCTCATCTGAGACCAGGCCAGCCTGTCCTTGTTTATGTGTGGGGATTTCCTAAGAGACAATGGCTCTTTTTTCTTGAATAAACGTATTGCGCATGAACATCGCTGCCATAGGCCACAACTACAGTATGAGTTCTGGCTCGGTCGACACCGGCTGTTTTGGGTTCATGAGTGCGAGCTCCAGATAGTTTCATACCACACCTCCGTTCTTTGTTCCCTGCTAACGAGAGATACCGTACAAAGCTCACACAAGGCCGAATCCCAAATCCCTCTCTAACCCCTGACCGCGGACACTACTTGGTGTGTGATTCTACACCCTACACAGATTTCCATTTTACCGCTATTCAGGATTCAACCCCGGAACAGTTAGCTATTGTAAAGTGGAGACAGAAAAGATTTACAGGACTGTGCACCACCTCTTCGGTTTATGTTCCACACCTTCTGGCTACATAGTACCGGTAAGATTTTCACCCCTGGTGAGAGATATTCCTTTTCAGCCCCCTCACTCCAAAGGTCTGGAGTGCTAATACAATGCTGAGAGTTATTCTGATCGTACACTGACCTGAAGCACTGAATCACTTTACTTTTACCAGTCGAATACACTGAGGTATTTTCTCAAGAGAAACGTACTAAAACCGTCCAACAAAAGTACTAAACTGGAGTGAATCTTTATTTTATTTCATTCTGACTATAAATATGTAATTTTGTAGATTTTATATTTTACATGCAATTTTTCTCTTCTATTATGGCAGGAAAATCTGTCTGCCCTTTTTTTTTTTTTTAAGTCACGAACAGCCGGTTAAACATTTCCCTTCATATCATACTGTGTATGGTTGTGTACATGACAAATTACAGTTAAATTTGAATTTGATCCACTTAAGGGGGTCTCCTCGGTGTGGATATTATAAAGGAGTTAAAGGTATACTAAAAATATCAATATGTAGATTAGTCACCTGACTCAGAAGATATTAAATGCAAGATACCAAATGACATTCCTCAATCATACATGTAGTGCTCTGCAAAGCCAAAAAAACTTGCAGTAAGTCACTTGCAAAACTTGCAGTAACCCTAGGTCACCGAGCAGATGACACTTAACTGTCGAAATGCAATGTCCCTCTCATGCAATTATCGAATCAGCAAATGATGTAGCCGCGGTAAAATGCACACGATCATGCAGACACAAGTGAAAGCTCAAGCTCTCCATATCGACATCAGACATCAGACCGCGTCCAAAATGTGCTCTCGGTGATGTTGCCCATGGCACGGTTGTTCATCTAATGAGCAGAGGTTCTGTGGCACAAACACTTTACTGAGAAAAGAAATCAGAAGAGAATAGGCAGACTGCTTTGCGCTGACCACAGAGCAATGTTAAGTTAAATAACTACAGTAGAGCAATGGAAACCATCTCCAAATGCACAGGACATAAAACAATGGGGCAGATGAGCTACAAAAGCAAAAAGCAACTTCAGGGGTTGCTACCGTCAACCAAGAACTGGGATCTCAATCTCCAGTTGGCGCGGACAGACTAAAACTGGGCAGTGGGAAGAGCACGGACATTTTTCTAGTTTTGTGTCTAGTTTAGGTGAACCTGTGTGTAATCAAGCCTCAGATTTTATGATTTGTTCTGCGGACGCTTGACCGGTCGATTAGATTGGCAGGTGTTTCTAATAAATTGGACATGAATCCAGTTCTTTTTAGGATATATCTGAAATAAAGTGATTTCATTTTGTAGTGAAATGGGCATCTAGTAGTTTCACGCATGTTTATCCGACAAGGAAACATGATCATGACTACTGCTTACATTTCATGTCCAACTTCTGCCCAAGCGTGGACTTTGCCCAGGTTGTGGTTTGGTACCTGCCTCTGCCGCTTCCTTACCCCCCCTCTGAGTTCTTCCTGCCAAGTATACATGAACTTCAAAAGAACAGTCTTCAGCGCCCAAACCATAACTTTTCCCACAACACCTATAAATACCCACACTGCAACAATGGCAGCACCCGTAAAACAGATTTTCGCCAAGGCAACAAACACAGCCTGGGGTTTAGCAGGTGGATCCTGCATTCTTCTGTGTCATGTAATACAAGAATAAACAAAGCTACGTTTTATATTATGTAGCAAATCCAGCATTTTTGAGACTTGCCTGAGGCACTATAACAAAACTTATCTGTTAGTATGCATGTCTCTGTGTTTAGGTGTGTGCT
The DNA here is from genome assembly GCA_011419295.1 of Clarias macrocephalus. Classification (NCBI taxonomy): domain Eukaryota; kingdom Metazoa; phylum Chordata; class Actinopteri; order Siluriformes; family Clariidae; genus Clarias; species Clarias macrocephalus. The sequence goes on from JAAGKR010003623.1 coordinate 63,546, forward strand.
TGAGTGTGTGTGTGTGTATCAGTGTGTGTGAAGTAGACAGGCAGACTAGAGTATAATGACTTGAGCTCCATGCTTTCCTTGACCCGAAGACATCCGCAGACAACCCAATCTCGCCGCTAACCAACACGGCCAGGCCAAAAATACATTTTTTAACATTCTTCCAGCCATCTGTCTATCTATCCAACTATCTATCAATCACCAAAGTCTACCGTGCACAAGCCCCCCATCGCTATTCTCCTACTGCCCGCTGCCTCCGTCTCCCTCTCCCTGCCTCTCCTGCAGCAACTCGAACCTCGTTTGATGGCGAGATGAAGCATTTATTAGGAGAACGTGTGCTGGATGGATAGAACAAAGCCGAGTCCGGGAGGTGGGAGAGAGAGCGAGAACGCCGTTAATAATTCTGCTCTACTCGCTTGGCCCTTGTTTAGTTTTGCAGGCGCTCCCAGAGAGAAGCCTTGCCTCATCTTCGGGCAGGCGAAGTCAAAGCACACACAAATACGTGTACACCTACACAGATACATATACACTCAATAATCTGTGGACCGCCATACTCGTGTGCTGACCAGATGAAATGTTATGACCTGAGTAAACCTGCAGGTTAGTCAATTAAGCCATGTTCTACTAACAAATATTAAGGATATAATAGGTTGCTATAATTTGGCAATAATGGTAACTCATGATCACATTTTGGTAATGTCTTTGAAATTCGGATATTCCAGACGTCTTGAATATACAAACTGTAAACATGCCACGACTATGTACCGAGTTCTGCAAACAATCCGATCATTTCAAATATGAGTTTAATTAATAATGCTATTGTGTGATTTGAAAATGATTTTAAAAAAATCATTTTGTTTAACTGAATGAGCACTGGCATGGTGCAGAGAGGAGTGCCGGTATCTCATAGCCACAAGTTCAAAGCTCAGGTTACTGACCATTAAAGTTTTCTATGAAATCTGTACACTAAATTGGAATTAATGTGTGTGTGTGTGTGTGTGTGTGTGTGTGTGTGTGTGTGTGTGTGTGTGTGTGTGTGTGTGTGTGTGTGTGTGTGTACGCATTGCACCCTGCAAAGGGCTGGCATCCCATTCAGGGTGTACTTCTGCCAGGTGTCCAGTATTCCCAGTTTTTCAGGATGCACTGTGATGAGGACGTTACTCTGTGCAGGATTTAATCAGGAGACACTAACTGGTATATGACCAACCTGCCATTTTATTCCAAAACATGCACTGATATGCATGAAAAAAAAGTATGAAAAATAGATTCTGGTGCATATCAAGATTATATTGTATGGCAGTTCATGTCATTTTTTTTACGCTATATGTTTGCATTTGAAGTGGTAAAATGTTGCAGTTCATCTAGAATCCTCAAAGTGATGATCTAAAATATTCACGCTTATTATTTGCTCTAATTTTTAAAGTTTCGTTAGAATTGTAACAAAAAAAACTAATATGAATAGGGATAACTATAAAATAGCAATGCTTACAGAATCACAACTAGGAACTTGCAACTAGGTATTGTTATATCGTATTGGGAGCTCCCTAGTGATTCACGTCCCTACGCTATAGTGTGATGATGTCAGACACAGGGTTGTTCTGATGAGGTGTCACACTGGAGCTGTAGTGCTTGTTCCCTGCTTACGCACACATACACACACACACAACACACACACACACACACACACACACACACACACACACACACACACACACACACACACACAGCTTCAGTGTTTCATTCAAAACTACTGGTCCCTCTCTTTTCCCACCCAAACACACAGAGCATGCAGCGCACACACACACACACACACACACACACACACACACACACACACACACACACACACAGTACAAAAGCTTAAATTAATTGCCTGTGTTTAGATTCTCATCCATGACTATTTGTTTATCAGTGAGACGCATGACCGGAGTGTCAGGTGAGGTTTTCAGCGTGGAGAACCCGTTGCATTAGGGGGTCTCTACAGGTTTGAGTCATTTCTGCATGCTGCAACATTCCTGCATGCTAACTGCAAATCATCCCCATACAAAACACAAAGACATCTCACTGAGACACATACAAGCTGACGTGTGCGAGCCTTGTAAATGCGATTACTTCCAATATAGCGTGCACGCGCGTGTTTGTGTGTGCTCTGAAACAGTGCGCCACTTTAATTGTTTCTTCACTATCGCCCTGCTGTTTGCATGGGTTATTATCCTCTGCTCAGCAGGGAGGCCCTCGCTTTTTGACAGCAAATTGAGTGAAGAGAAATAAGGCGAAACTGCGACATCAAGGGCTCTGTCTATCTCCGGGGTTAGCGAGGGCCTAGCATGAACGAGCTCCCCTATACAATGAGGCGCTAATTCGGTCTGCGCTAAGAAGCCCGCTATCGCCCGATTCGAGGCCCGAGACGAAGCAGGCATGCTTCACGCCTCGAAATCAATTTGGGAGATGACATAAGCTGGTCGTTTCTAGACACACACCCTCCAGAACAAGTCGTCTGTGAGTATACACAAATATCCCTCTGGTAGCGCAAGTCAGTCAGCTAGCATTGACGCCTGAAAAGACTTTGCAGCGGCTCATGCTTAGCTCTCATCTGTCATGTCAGTGCTTAAAAAGATCTGTTAGATCGCCAGCAGCTATAGCTCTTCACCTTCCGCGCTGCCTGGTGGCTAAAACATGGCTGTTAGCATACATTGGAAATTGATTCGTCACCCTATTCGTTTTTCTTTATCGTTACTATGTGTTTAAATAAATAAAATAAATCAGTGTAAACTGTAAAAAAAAAAACTAAAAAAATAACTCAGTGAATCTTAATGTTCTGGCATCAAGAGCTGAACTTTGAAAATGACTCAAAAGTCTAGTTAGCAGAGTCAAGCGCTGTGTATGAGTAAGAGGCGAAGGGTACTGAATTCAATAAATTCCTGCTTGTTTTAACTCTTTTGTACTTTCTTGCAAAAAACTTTCCAGGCGTAGTGAAATCAATAGGTTGAGCACTAGCGTTGTGGGAGCCACAAGTGCCGAGGCGATTTTTATGTGCGTGGGCATACACGCTTTCGACACACACACACACACACACACACACACACACACACACACACACAGAAGGAAAAAAAAAACATCAAGAGCTTGAAGCGAAACCTTCCCTTTCCAGCTCTTCAAACTCTGCTCCGGTGTTGAAGAGCTCTCGAAGCCCAGGGCAGAGGAGGCCAAATAGGCCGGTGGAGGGGGTTGACGGCCTGCTGAGGGGTCAGTGAGGACTCTGGGGGGGTCAGCAGGGGTCACGGCAACTCGAGCACTCTTCACTAATGACCTCCGAAGCCCCCCCCCCTGCTCACCTCTCCCAAAAAGCACGGGTCCAAGCCCAGAACCAGTCCAGAAGGGAGGCCTGCCAATAAATATATGCATCAGCCAGGTGGAGTGAGTGGACTTTAATTGCCCCCTTTCCTTATGTTTAATGTACAGCGCAGCAAGCCGAGGAAGGGTCGTAGAGCAGCTACCCGGAGACAGACAGACGAGGAGACGGAGGAAAGGGAGGGGTTCGGAGGAGAGAGGAGAAGAAAAGAAACGAAGAAAACTTTTCTCTTTTTTTCTCCTCTTATTCAGTGCCCTAGTGTGCAGTCTGCTCTGATGTAGCTATGATTAGCAGGCCTTTGTAGCCTCAGAAGATCCGCCCCTGAAATACACCTGCACTTCTGACAATTACAGCAAACGTATATTATGTGCGCACTCCCCCCCTGCCCCCCCCCACACACACACACAGCAGTAATCAGGTCTCACCTCAGTAGAAATCACAAAAGGACTGAAGTGAACTGTGAGAGACCCTTGGTAGATTAACATTTAGAACACAACCTCCAATTCTGGGTAGTTCCAAAAAAACAAAAAAAAGCCCTATAAACTCAACCATTCCCAGCAAACCACAATGCATCCTTCAAACTGCTAAAAACTATTCTCAGTGGACTAGGTGAAACAGCCTGCCATATTTAATCTACACGGGAATGAGCAGATTTGCAAGAGTCTTTCTCTGAATGGTGTTCCAGCACATTTTAATCTGCCCAGTGCAGCAGCCCAATCCGGGTTCCAGCACGCGGAGTCTTAGAGCGGCCAGCCTCCTCTGGGAGCCTCGGACGAGGGAAGCGACGGTTGGCACTCGAGAAGTGGGTAGAAACAGAATTAATAGCGAGTCTCGGCATAGTGGCACCCCCTTTTCAGAAACGCAGAGCAGATCCTGGGCGAGTCTACGGTTCCAGACCACTGAGTCCAGGCTCACTGATAAAGCGCAGTTAAGCCGTTGCAATGGCACATTTTGCTGAGCGTCTACATTAAGACAGATCCTCATGCACAAAACTAGCAGGCAAGCTGCAGATAAGGAGTTGGGACGGGCAGAAATACTGCAGACCAGGGAGATGACAGTGGTGCCGAAACCTCCCATTCTGAAGGGGTCTCTGTAAAACAACAGCTACATGTAACGTCCTGACATGACAACGTGAATGGAGAACACCTGCTACATGAATGCTGTCTCCAAAAATTTTGGAACATCGTCGCATTTGTGGAGCAGCCTCAATGGCGTAGCAGTAGAGAAATGTACACACCTTACACAGCTAGTGTATTTTATACGTGCCACAAAGTAGGAAGAAGGGAAAGAAGAACATAATTGCCTCACAATGCTAATGACAATGAGGACACATTCAGCAAGTGGAAAAGGCTATGGCTGCAGTGCGTGCGTGTGTGTGCGTGTGTGTGTGCGTGTGTGTGTGCGTGTGTGTGTGTGTGTGTGTGTGTGTGTAATTGTGCATGAGAGAAAGGGAAGGAGAGAGTTGTACTTTTAACTGTGCCACTCATCGTGATTGCAACAGTAATGGCGAGAAAAAACACCACTGCTGTCAAACTGTGCATAATTACATTTTCTCCTGGTCTTGATGAAATACTTTTAAGAGTTGTTTAACAAACGGCTCATGCTGTGATCTCACTGAAAATTAAAAAATCAACTTTCTTGTTCATCTCCCCTTACTGGGGAAACTAGGCTGCCATATCGGTGTTCGTGGAAAATCTCTAAAGGCCACTAATTCATTACTTGAATGTACATAATGTATAGTAACATGCTGATATAACAAAATCTAAAATGTTCACAGAGGACGATGTAATTACGCTAACAGCAAATCTGCTGAACTGTGACTAATCGCTTCATGCTAATGTTACATTGCAGATATTGATATTGCCACTCGAATGATAGATGCTGATATGTGTAGTGATAGACATAAATATAAATATAGATATACTGGAGATATGGATATAAATATGAGATATAGGTACTGTACGTAACTACGTGGCAACTTCACATTAACAGGTAACAGGTAAAACTAAAACTAACAAATTTTCTGTTAAAATTGGAAAATATGCAACCATTTATCACTGTGAGGTCACTGTGGTAAAGATCCAGCACAATGTAGGCCATTATCTGAATATGCATTTTTTGTTTAGCACTTATGGAGGTCATACGTTAAAAGTGTAAAACTGCTTATATATGCAATGATTAACACTATGAATAAATAGATGTGTCATGCCTGATGTAAATAATGCAAAAATATAATTTGTTAAATAATTATGTTTGCTTTCAACTAGGACCGGCTCACTGGGAAACGGCCGGAACACAGAAGTGTCTGTTCAATGACAACACAATAGTGGCATAGCGGCACTGTCGCCTTTCACTGTCAGGGTCCGGGTTCGATGTGCATGGAGTTTGCATGTTCTCACCATGCTTGGTGGGTTTTCTCCGGATTTCTTCCCAGGTTTCTTCCCAGATCCCGAAGGCATGCAGGTTAGGCAAATTAGTGTTCACAATCAGTGAATGACATTCAGCTGGCAACTTGCCCCTTTAAGGAACTGCCACAGAAATTGTGTATATATATTTCTACATTCAGGGTGGGGTGTATCTGTCGCCCGATGTGCTGGATTTCACCAAAAAGTAAATAAATAAATATAATTGTGTAACATTGATTAGAAATTATATACCAGCCATCATACGACTACATAAACTGGTGACAGACTTGATCTACTCCTGTGGGAACCCAAGGCCAGTCTGTCCAGCCTGTTCCCATAGAAAAGCCAATGTAGCACAAATTGCTGAAAGAACGTAATGCTCGCTATGATAGTAAGGTAGCAGAACACCCAGGACATCTCAGCCTTAAACATATGGGGCTTAGCAAGCAAAGAGTTCAGGCTTGTTGATCCAGCCTCCAAATTCCCCATATCTCAATCGACCAAACATCCATGGAATGTGCCAGACAAACAATCCCGATCCGTTGAGGCCCCACCCCGTACCTGTGGCACCCAAAGGATCCACTGCCAAAGTCCCAGCGCCAGACACTACAGACATCTTGTTGAGTCTATTATACAATATATATATATATAAGTAGCATTACCTAACAAAAACAACATAGGCAGTAAACATTATATTCTATAACTAGTAATAGAAAAGAATTAATAATCATAATTATCCAAATTATTTTTCTCAAATGAATGACCGGTATAAAAGGTAATCACATATTTTGGAAAGGTATGGATGACTTACTTTATGATCAGTGATAAAAAATAAAAAATAAAAAAAACATAAGACAGACAGACAATAAGCACACAAAATGGAAAACACACATGTTGGGAAAAACGGGAATTCATAACGATGTTAAAAACAGGAAGGAGGTTTTTTGCTTGGCTATGGCCGTGCAACTCCATGCTAACTCACTTCAGCGTTTTATAACAGTCCGCTGACCAATGAAAGTCCTGCACGGCTGCAAAAGTCTAGGTGACAATAAAAAAGCCATTTAATGCTAAAACCAGATGGTCCTACACTTCAGATCACACACACACACACACACACACACACACACACACACACACACACACACACACAACACAAAACTAGAAAACAGATGTAAATGCAATTGCAATGATGCAATTTGACATTATATTGCCTTTGTAATTTCCATCTACGTTGATACAGATCTCTTACTAATTACAAATATACTATTGTAGCGCCAATTTTTTTTTTTTAATCTTCATAAAGAAAAAACTTTTTTTTCTTCTCCAGGCTATAAACGGTGTCTATTAGAGTTTAACTCTTAAAATTATGACATACCGTACAAGCAAAAACGTATATAGGGAATAAAATTTGAAACAGGAGAAAAAAATAAGGCATAACAATCTCTCTGCCTGTCATGGTCTATACGCAGACATGAGAGAACTCCCCCAAACAGGAAATCTACAAGTCACATCAAATTAAAGCTGAGATCTTTGTAGATGAGACAGAACAAGCTGGAGATTTCACATTTCAGCTCTCAGTACTGGGTACGTCTATATGAGGAGACAGATGTGGAGACCAGGAGGAAATGATCCCTGTCCATCCCTTGTCAGCAATACAAACACAAACCTCCCTGCTCCTCTGTTTTTCTCTTTTACAGGGTTAAAGGTATAATTTGATCTGATTGAGTGTAAACAACAATGCGGAAAGGAAAGGAACGGAAAGGTAAGGAAAGACGGGCTCTGTGTCTCTTATACCATCATGTGCACTCACTCTCCCTTAATGTCCTGCAAATAAAGCGGATTTATTAATGTGTAATTAAGTAATAATCATCGCTACATAATGCATGAAACACTCTGGGGAAAAGCGCAGATATGAAACAGCAATGCTCCGGCCAAGCTCTGTACGCGTACACATTAAAACAGGATTAATTGGAAGAAATAATATTTTGATAAGCGCTGCTTGCTCTCTCCCCTTTCCCTAACATGTGCTCTCTCGTTCTATTACTTTTCTCCATCTCTTTGCACCCAGCAGCCAAATCTGTCTCATTAGCACTGATAATCATAGCTTTTAATGCTATTTGCTCTGAGAGCAAGACTTTCCACAAAAGTAGTAATCGCTGTTAAAATGAACGAAGAACTGTTTTCTTTGGTCAGAGCGAGGGAGAAAAAGAAAAAAGAAAAGAAAAAGAAAACAGAACCTTTATGGCTCCTTGACTTGCAGGTGAGAGTGTTAAACAACATGCGTGACATGATACAAAAACCTCCATTTGTGAAGACTTTTTAATGCTCCTCTAACCTCTGACGCTGCCAGGCATCAGGAAAGGTGTTTGGAGGAGATAGGGACACACCATGCCTCGGTTAGGCCTACATATTTAATTAGCTTATGACTGATGTGCTTCACTGAGTCGACATAAGCACGGTTTTATTTGAAAGCACTCACTGTAACAGGCCAACACATTTACAGTGCCAATGGGTTTTTGGTCCAGTGCACAGCAGGTTTTGACTCTCAGTGTGTGTAGGTTATGTTATAAAAGACACACACACACACACACACACACACACACACACACACACACACACT
>JAAGKR010003624.1:516-28016 GCA_011419295.1 Clarias macrocephalus
GGAGTGTAGTGTTTAGTATTATTAAGCGTAGTGGTGTTTAGTATTGCGGAGTGTAGTGTTTAGTATTATTAAGCGTAGTGGTGTTTAGTATTGCGGAGTGTAGTGTTTAGTATGATTAAGCGTACTGGTGTTTAGTATTGTGAAGTGTAGTGTTTAGTATTATTACGCGTAGTGGTGTTTAGTATTGCGGAGTGTAGTGTTTAGTATTATTGAGCGTAGTGGTGTTTAGTATTGTGGAGTGTAGTGTTTAGTATTATTAAGAGTAGTGGTGTTTAGTATTGCGGAGTGTAGTGTTTAGTATTATTAAGCGTACTGGTGTTTAGTATTGTGGAGTGTAGTGTTTAGTATTATTAAGCGTAGTGTTGTTTAGTATTGCGGAGTGTAGTGTTTAGTATGATTAAGCGTAGTGTTGTTTAGTATTGCGGAGTGTAGTGTTTAGTATGATTAAGCGTAGTGGTGTTTCGTATTGTGGAGTGTAGTGTTGGTGACATAGTGGCTTAGTGGTTGGCATTGTCAACTTACACCTCCAGGGTCCGGGTTCAATTGCTGGCCAAGTTCAATTCCCACCTCTGTGTGCATGGAGTTTGCATGTTCTTCCCGTGCTTGGTGGGTTTCCTCCAGTTTCCTCCCACAGTTCAAAAACATGCAGATTAAGCTAATTGGTGTTCCCAAACATAGTGTAGTGGTGGCTCAGTGTGTTAAGGCACTGAGTTACTGATCGAAAAGTCTGAGGTTTGAGCCCCAGCTCAGCTTGAGTGAGGCCCCTAACTCTATCTGCTCCAGGGGTGCTGTATCATGCTGACCATGTGCTCTGTAGTGTTATTTAGTATTGTGTAGTGTTTAGTATTTTTGAGTGTATTGTTGTTCATTATTGTTGAGTTTGTGTTGTTTAGTATTGCTGAGTATAGTGTTTAGAATTTGCTGAGTGTCGTATTTAGTATTGTGGAGTGTGGTGTTTAGTATAGTATTTTTGCATTTAATGTTGTTTACTGTAAAATTTTGTACTGTTGAGTGTAGTGTTTACTTTAGTATTGTGTATTGCAGCGTTTAGCATTGTTGGGTGTAGTGTTGTTTAGTATTGTTTAGTGTAGTGTTTAGCATTGTTGGGTGTAGTGTTGTTTAGTATTGTTTAGTGTAGTGTTTAGCATTGTTGGGTGTAGTGTTGTTTAGTATTGTTTAGTGTAGTGTTTAGCATTGTTGGGTGTAGTGTTGTTTAGTATTGTTTAGTGTAGTGTTTAGCATTGTGGAGTGGAGTGTTTAGTATTGTGGAGTGGAGTGTTTAGTATTGTGGAGTGGAGTGTTTAGTATTGTGGAGTGGTGGAGTGTTTAGTATTTTTGAAAGTAGGATAGTTGACTTTAATCAATACAAATCTGTTGCCTTTAATATTGTTTTGTTATACACTGATCAGCCACACCATTAACACCACAAGCTATTAACACATAACCACTGATCATCAGTTATACTCCAGCAAATTGGCAACAGGATCATGGTCACCCGAGGCTCACCCTGCCCACGGGCATCAAAGGCCAGCCCATCTAGTCCAATCCCCCAGAAACGCTAATGCAGCACAAATTACTGAAAAAAGTAAACAACCCAATGATAGAAAGGCACCAGAACACCCAGTGCACCACAACCCACCGAATCCAAGGCCCCAACCCAGCCCCCCAACACCCCACAACCCACAGCACCCAAAGGATCCTCTGCCCGACACCACAACACAACCTCAGAGGTCTTGCTACCCAGCTCCCGTGGGTAGAGTACTACCCTCCTGGTGGAAAATTACCCATGACGGCATAGTATTACCCATGAGGGCGTAGTATTACCCACAAGGAAAGAGAATTCACCCAGAAGATGAAGTACTGGTGAAGGCTGAGATTTACCCCAGAGGGTGGAGTATTATCCTTGAGAGTGGAGCATTACCTTTACTAATTTTACTATGCTTTACTCCACTCACTTTACTGAAATCAACACAACTGTCACTCTGGATGTTTCGATTTAACTTTGTGGAATCTTATCTGTAAACTTTATATTGCTTGTACTATCATTATGTCGAGAGAGAGAGAGAGAGAGAGAGACTCACTGGGAACTCTGTTGATGGCTCGGAGAGGTCTGAGAACTCGGACAGTTCTGATTGCAGAGAAACTAACATTGTGTCCATCTAGAGAGTACTCCAACATCCTGTACAATAAAATAAAAGCACACACACACACACACACACACACACACACACACACACACACACACACACACACTTTACCATTACATACAGTCATGAAGTTCTGAGAAGATGAGTTTGAAAGCTGTGCTGTTGACCCGGGGGACGCTGCGGCGGTGCGACGTTCTCATCAGGACCGACTGGTTATTAAGAGTATTTCATACGGTACGTTTCCTCAAGCGCCCGGAGTCATGATCTGAATTCAGCACATCTTTATACAATCGGAACATGATACAATGAGGATAAATGATCCAGTGAGACGGAGGGAACGACAAAGTCAAAGGGAGACGGCAAAGAAGAGACAGAGAAAATACAAGGAAGAGTGAGTGAGCGAGAGAGAGAGTGAGACTGAGAAAGAGTGAACTGAACTGAAAGACGGGGATGTAGAATGAAAGATAGACAAAGAAAATAAGAGAGAGAGAGAGACAGAGAGAGAGACAGAGAGAGAGAGAGAGACAGAGAGAGAGAGAGAGGTAGTACTTGTCATGCAGGGGCATATCTGTGACACATTGACTTGACATTAGGACTGAAGCTGACATTAAAACTTGAACTGACATTAAATACACACACACACACACACACACACACACCGGTGGTTCCTCTCACCCTGCCATGACGATAAAGAGATCCAGACGGTTCCACGTGTCTCCAAGGTAACACCTCGGGCCGAACACGCCCAGAGCCACCATCTTCAGCACCATCTCCACCGCGAAGAACGCGAAGATGAAGTCATCGAACGCCTGTCAACACAATCAAACAAACAAAGCGGCGCTCAGAAGTATTGGCACCCTTTATAAACATGACTACACACTTTTAAGCCACATAAACTCATTAGAACTGCTAACAGTGCTGTGATCATGTGATTTGCTTGAAAGAAAGAATTTAAGTCTTATACATATTATATATAAACCTTTATTTTTAAAAAGCATATATATTTTCTGCTGCCTCTCAGTCTCAGAACAGGGTGGCTCTTTTGACTGAATATAGGTCTGCTTCAGGTCTCGAATAAATCTCAAGCTCTCCCTGTCTCTCTCTCTCTCTCACACACACACACACACACACACACACACACACACACACACACACACACACACACACACACCTCACAGCAGTGGACATTTTGAAGCACTTTTATGGTTCTGTGGGACTCCTGTGTTGACTCTGTGGTTTTGTGTTTCCACTGTGTTGATATTATGTTCAGTGGTGAAGCGCCTGTGTGTGTGTGTTTATATGTACGTGCAGGTGTTTGTGTGTGTGTGTATGTATGTATGGTGTGTGTGTGTGTGTGTGTGTGTGTGTGTGTGTGTGTGTGTGTGTGTGCGCGTGTGTGTGTGTATGTAGGGTGTATGTATGTGTGTGTGTGTGTATGTGTGTATATGTAGGTGTGGGTGTTTATGTGTGTGTGTGTATGTGCGTGTGTGTGTGTATGTACGTGCAGGTGTTTATGTGTGTGTGTGTGTATGTATGGTGTATGTATGTGTGTGTGTGTGTGTGTGTGTGTGTGTGTGTGTGTGTGTATGTGTGTGTGTGTGTGTGTATATGTACGTGCAGGTGTTTATGTGTGTGTATGTAGGGTGTATGTATGCGTGTGTGTGTATGTGTGTGTGTGTGTACCTGCAGGATGCTGCAGCGCTCTGAGTGACACTCCAGGTCCTGGCACGGCTGGAACATCCCGAGTGTGACACAGTTGAGCAAAATCACCAACATGCTGACTCGCTCGAACCACGTGGAGCTGAGGTTAAGGCTCGATAGTTTTAGTTTACACACACACACACACACACACACACACACACACACACACACACACACACAGCTCTATTTAACCGCTAGCTTCTACATACACTATTGGTAAGTGTCAGTATGATTGACAGGGCAGAAAGAGTAAGCCCCGCCCACCTGTACATCATGGTCAGTTGTGCTGTGGACTCGAAATCCAAATCTGTCATGTTGCACCAGACTCACAGAGGTACTGTGAACACGACAGGATTATTTCTCAAAACTCTCTGTGTGTGTGTGTGTGTGTGTGTGTGTGTGTGTGTGTGTGTGTGTGTGTGTGTGTGTGTTTTAGCAGATCAGAGAGATTACACAGGGTGTGTTCTCCTGCTGGTTTCCTCAGTTCTCTGTCTGACTGAAACCACAGGATCTAAACACTCCTCCTCATCAAGACACGACATTCCTCTTAATGATGATGATGATGATGATGATGATGAGCTCTCATTTAAATGAAATTCACACCATTTTTTCATCATCTCACACACTGAGCACACACCTCCACTGTACACACACACACACACGCACACGCACACACACACACACACACACGCGCGCCTGTCTGAGAGTCGGCGTAATAATGAAATGGAAAATGGAAAATCAACTTCAATCCCAGGCTCTAATTCACAAAGTCCTTAAATCAGCCGTTTTGAGCTCCGGCGCCGCAGAACAAACTCCCATAGAGTTTCGCGCTTGATTGGATTCAGACACGTTTCCTTTAGAGGCCTCCAGTGAAAAATTCAAAGAAGTGACTCCTGATTTCTGCACCGTGCACTCCTTCATATTTAGTTTATAATGTTTAGTTAGGAGGCTACGCTAACGCTAACGCAGCTACGGTAAATACGGTCCTGTAAATGTGACGAGTGGAAGGTTTGAATCCGATCTGAAGACGAGTTAAACTAGTTAGACATCAGCGGTAAGGTGTTATTTACTTTAATATTTAATATTTAACTTATTGTTTCTGAGATTTTTTTCTGTGAGATTTTTCTCTGGTCAGCCTGAAAGCGGCGTAACTTGGTCGATCCAAGTGTCACGTGGTTTCAGTTTTAATATGTTCAATTCTGATGCAGGAGGAGTTGTTATGCTCAGAAAAAATGACAAACATTACAGATGAACTGAGAAAATGAAACTTATAAAACACTATTAAGAATATAAGAACAGCTCCTCGTTTGCAGTAATTCCTGCACAATCCAAAAAACAAACAAAGAAACGATGTTCTGTAAAGTCGATAAAGTCTTGTTCAATCCATCTATAACAATATATATGGAATGCCCCCCCCCCGCCCCCCGCCCCGCCCCCCTCCTTCATTTTGCAATCCACTGTAATTATAAGTTCCTTCCCAAAACAACCACATGGTCAGCTCTGGGCGTGGCCTCAGATATAAATAACCAAAGTGACAAAGCATCTATCAAAATGATCATAAGACCTACCGAATTTCAATTCTCACAATTTTTGGACAATGTATGAATTATTAGACAAAGAGTCGGGGGATGGGGGATTTGGCGCAAAATTTTTTACAAGCCTGTCCTAAAATGTTTACTTCCTCTGACATTGTGACGATTTCTCAACAATTATACATTTTATATGTATTTTTTCAAATCTACCAATATCTACGTTTAATGTTATGGAACATCTCTGACGTTCTACCAATCTTTCCTCAGCAGCCTGTCTGGTTCCTCGTCCTGTAGACTCCTTCCAAAAACGTTAACTAAGCACTTCTTTACGCAGAACTTCATATAAATTATTATTATTATTATTATTATTTACACAGTTTTTCTTTAATTTGTTTCCATGGAGCATGTTTATGTTTACACAAACAACCTGTTACTATAGAAACTATTGCAGATTAATATAACTTTTGAAGGACATGTGATCATGTGACCCGAGCTGTTCAACCAGTGTTGTAATGTTACTGTATTAGTTACTGTAATGTAAAACTTTCACATATCTGTATGTTACTTCGTTATTTTTATTCATGGCAACTTTACCTGTAACTCCACTACATTTCCTAAATTAAAGGTGTACATTTACTCCGATACATTTCCACTAAGCATCTTTGTTACTCGCTACTTCACGATTCAAGTTGGCTTTCCAATCACCAGGGTACCTTTAGAGACGTGGCTGATTTTTTTTCACTGGATTTAATTCAAAATGTCTCAAAAGTCTGATATATTGTACTTGAATATAATAAAAACACAATAAAGTTCAGAATCAAAACTCTAACTGCTTTTTTACGTTTACTTCTAATAAGTATAGTTAATATCAGAAAAGCTCTTTTGAATCTTTCATACAGGAAATATCAGAAATTTTAGGACTTTTGCTCAAGGATTATTGACTTATGTGACTTGAATTTCTACCAAAGCCATGTCCAACCTTCAGCAGCTAAACAGAATTTCATAAACGTCATAAATATTTGATTTCGTTTGCTCAGGTTAATAAATTCCCATGTTTTATTTTATAGGATTATTACTTTGCATTTAATGTTCTGAGAAGTGTAACGTCCTGGATCCTGTAAAGCTCAGGACCATTAGAATCGTGTCGCGCTGCAAGACTTTCCACACTTGTAATACTTACAGATGTAAAGATGGAAAATTAAAGCTAAAAAGGCGGTAAAGTGAAACGTTTATCTCGGAAGCTGAGAGGTGTTTCAGTGCGACTCTCTGTTGTTTCATTACACGGGTTTATTAAAGACGCAACAGAAACACCGGCCTCAGTATAACAGTGTCGATAAAATACCGCAACATTAACGGCTCTTTCACTTACCCAGGATATTTGTTTATACTGATTTATAGAGCTGTGAGATTTGATCAATCGTAAAATTTGATTCGATCTTGTGTTTGATAAACTAAATTGATAGTTTTTGATTCAGAATCTTTAATCATATACAATAGCTTTCATCTTCTGCAAATACTTATGATTTGTGAGAATATCTCTTCTTCTTTTTGAGTTTCTGTCCTGTTAGTACAATACCGCCTCCTACTGGACACACTCGGATGATGTTAGCGAAAACCTGCAAGACGTTACATCATGTAAAACCCAGGACATCATTACCAGAGTAACAGCAAGAAAATATTAGTGGATCAGATTTTGGATCTACTATCATCATCTATACCACTTTATCCTCTGTTCGGGGTCGTGGTGGGTCTGGAGACTATCCCAGGAGACTTGGGGCACGAGACAGGGTACTGACTGGACAGGGTGCCAATCCAGCGCAGGGCAAACACACATATACACACACACTCTATGGGGCAAATTGGGAACGCCAATTAGCCTAATCTGCATGTCTTTGACCTGTGGGAGGAAACCGGAGTACCAGGAGGAAACCCAGAACATGCAAACTCCATGCACACAGACCTGAGGCGAGAATCGAACCCGCACCCTGGAGGTGCAAGAGACATCGCTAACCACTAAACCACCAGGCCGTCTAGAGAATAACAATAAATAATAATTAGCATTTCAGTATATTTTTTTAATTATTGTAAAAACATAAAAGAGAAACACAGCTAGATAAACATATAATGTTTTTAATGCTATGAGGCGAGGGCAGTTAAAGAGAATTCATTTATATGCACACACACACACACACACACACACACACACACACACACACACACACACACACACACACACACACACACACAAGCAGTAAGATGAAATCAAATCAACCCGACACTGAAGCTCCTCCATGAGCAGCAGGTCACACATTGAAAAAAAAAGAAAAAAATCATGTTACAGCAGGTTTGAAAAATGAAAAAAGTAACAGAATTCTTGTTGTCTTCATCTCACACACACACACACACACACACACACACACACACACACACACACACACACAGGTACAAGCCATTTGATTTCATAAAGATCCTAAGAGAAAAATTAATTGATCCGTCTCAAAGAGTGTCCTCTACTCCATTTGTAAGAGCGTCCTCTGCCCCATATCTAATGTCTTGTACTCTTAGACATTTTGTGTCTCAAAGAGCGTCTTCTAGTCCCGTCTCTAATAGTGTCCTCTATGCCGTCGCTAAGATGCCACAACTCCACCTCAAAGAGCATCTTCTAATCCATTTCTAAGATTGTCCTCCACGCCATCTCTAAGAGATTGTCCACTACTTTGTCTCCAAGAGTGTCCTCTATGTCCATCTCTAAGAATGTCTTGTACTCTCTCTGTAAGACCGTCCTCTACTCCGTCTCTAAAAGCGTCCTCTGGTCCATCTCTAAGAGCGTCCACTACTCTGTCTCTAAGAGTGTCCTCTATGCCGTCTCTAAGACTGTCACTACTCCAGCCTCTGCTATAGCTCTAAGAGCATCCCCTTATGCTGTCTATAAGAGCGTCCTCTACTCTGTCTCCAAGATCGTCCTCTACTCTCTCTAAGATTGTCCTCCGCTCCATCTCTAAGAGTGTCCTCTACTCTCGCTAGAATTGTCCTCTACTCTGTCTATTAGATCGTCCTCTACTCTGCCTCTAAGATTGTCTTCTACTCTGTCTCTAAGATTGTCCTCTACTCTGTCTCTAAGATTGTCCTCTACTCTGCCTCTAAGATTGTCTTCTACTCTGTGTCTAAGAGTGTCAACTACTCTGTCTAGAAGATCGTCATCTACTCTCTCTAAGAGTGTCCTCTGCTCCGTCTCTAAGAGTGTCCTCTGCTCCGTCTCTAAGAGTGTCCTCTACTCTGTCTCTAAGAGTGTCCTCTACTCTCGCTAGAATTGTCCACTGCTCCATCTCTAAGGGTGTCCTCTATACTGTCTCTAGGAGCGTCCTCTTCTCTCTCTAATATTGTCCTCTACTCTGTCTCTAAGATCGTCCTCTACTCTCGCTAGAATTGTCCTCTGCTCCGTCTCTTAGATCGTCCTCTACTCTGTATCTAACAGTGTCATCTACTCTGTCTCGAAGATCGTCCTCTACTCTCTCTAAGATTGTCCTCTTCTCCGTCTCTAAGAGTGTCCTTTACTCTTGCTAGAATTGTCCACTGCTCCATCTCTAAGATTGTCCTCTACTCTGTCTCTACGATTGTCCTCTACTCTGTCTCTAAGAGCGTCCTCTACTTTGTCTTTATCAACATTCTATGTTGTCCTTGAAAACATTTCTTTTTTTTTATTTTTTATTCAATCACATCTTATTCTTCAGATGTTCACAGTAACAATATCACTGACGCTATAATTTCCAAAAATACCACCTCGTATCATGGACATGTCTCCGGGCGTGATATTTGATATTAGATTTGACATTTTTGGTGGTACCGTAGTTTAAATCACTGGTTCAGCCCACAAGTCAGAAATGATCTCTGCATTAGTCATCAAACTGGAAATGTTTTAGCTGCATGTGACAGAAGCTGCTGATGTGTGAGAAAGATGAATACAGACAGAGAGAGAGAGAGAGAGAGAGAGAGTGAGAGAGGGGAGGAAGGAGAGGAAACGCTGTGGTTACTAGGGGAGAGAAAGGAAAGAATGAAAGACGAAGAGAAAGTGCTTTTAGGGAGGAAATAATGCAAAGTCACATCCTGTTCTTTTCTTTTTTCTAACACCTGAATCACTAAACCCCTCATAACTGTTAATGAGAAAAAAGTTTATTTAATGGAAATTTCAAGAAAGAGAAGCGAGAGAGAGATAATGACATCCAGACCCAGACAAAACAGAGGCAGGATGAGGAAAGTGGGGTGAACCAATTACGCTAGCTTTTTGCGATTCTGGCGTTTCCATGGGAACCTCCCACTGGAACCGGGCAGGAAGAGAACGCCGTCGCTCCCTGAGGATGATCAGGATGTGATGATTTTATTAAACCCGAGCGGAATCTCCGCTTCAAACCTGGCCTGCTGAGACGATGAACACGCGCTCGTATTATTAACGCCGTTCTGCTTACGCGCGAACACCAGCGGCTGCCAGGTGTGACGTCTGCAGCGGGGCTCTCGAGCGCGGCGGGTATAAATAGTTATAACGAAAATGATCCTTAATCGCGTAAATGATCAGGCAACAATTTCAACATTCAGATATTTTTTTACTTTAGTCTGATGCTAACTGTCCATGAAGCTAGTGTTAGCCGAGCTGGAAAGAAACACAACGTTTTCAATCACAGAAGCGACAGAATTAAAGAAAAGAAATATTGTTCGAACTTTTATTATAGCTCCCTTTTCCAAAAAAACTGGGAAAGGGGGCGGGGCTTATTTGTGGATCTGTACAACTGAACAAAAAACAAACACCTACACGATCGCAGACTCCTCCGGACCGAACCCGCTCTGAGCGCCGAGCTCGTGCGCTAGGTTTTAAACACTTCAGCTGTGTGTTACAGATCGCCGTGTTCTGTAATGCATCCTTGGCAATGCTGCAATCTGTGTCTCTATGAGACGCTTCTTGCTGCATTACATTCGCTGCAGTGCAGGAGGAAGAGCGCAGGGACGATCCTCCACACCAGGATCCCAGCACTTCCTACTGTACGTACCGCGAGAAAACATCTGTATTCTGCTCACAGAGCACAAACACAGCACACCTTCAGTCAGACTGGCATCTCACTAACACACACACACACACACACACACACACACACACACACACACACACACACACACACGTAAAACTCCAGGGCAAGTTTGTGGCTAAATAGCTTAACTTCAGTGACGTTAGCGAGGACTCTAATTAAAGGAGCGCGAATTCACAAACATGCGCTGCGGCTGGGACTTCTTGTTTGTTTGGTCCCGTACTGGTCCCTGAACAGAGTGTGTGTAGAGAGACAGAGAGAGACACATACTGACAGATCTGTCCATCACCGTTAACACTAAAAACACACATTAAAAAAAAGTTCATAAATGTATTAGATTATATTTTGATGAATGAAAATTCTTTCGCGCGTCGCACCGTATGGTTAGCGCGCTAGCATTTACGCGTCGACCTGAACACGTGACACTTTTCTGTAAAATCTCCAGCCGTGATCCGTGCAGACATTCGAGTTCTCTTCTGTTCAGGTTCTTAATATATAGTGATGTATAAAGGTCTGATTTCATTGGCTGATGATGTGTGATGTCACAGTTACAGCAAGAGCTTTGCTTCATGATTCAACATACTGTCTGCTTTTTCTCTTTATCTATATCTTTGACGTTTTAAACATATGTACACACCCCCTGTTCTTCCACACACACACACACACACTCCTGTCCTCTCTCTGCAGTAGCTTCCCGAACATGACAAAAATTTATAATGATGATTAAATGCATTCAGAATGATGATGATGATGATGATGATGATGAACTGAAAACGTGCACCACGGCCAGTACGGGACGTTTCATTACTAAGGATTCCTAGAGGTGCCAATAATTTTAAACAGCTGTTTATTACTCATCTCTGTACTCCAGGGTGCCAATATTTTTCGGAGCTGACTCTTCAGACTGTCTTGTTCTTCAGCAGCTGCTCACATGCTGCATTGCACCAGCAATATTTAAATATTACTGGCAGAGACGACGGGTTTGGTAATCTACATAAAACAGACACACACACTTGTGCGCACGCACACGAGCACACACACACACACACACACACACACACACACACACGCACACACACACGCACATGCACACACCTCCAATTATACTTTTCCTTAGAGAACACTGGAACAAAAGAACCCCTGAAACCCACTGACCCCTGTGTGCTGCTCTCAGAGGAGAAACTGATGGATGAGGCAGAACTGCCAGGAAACACACACACACACACACACACACACACACACACACACACACACACACACACACACACTTTGTCTAATTACACTCACGAGCTTTGTATTCAGATAATGTAAAAACCAACATTGTTTCCATCTAATTACGGATGACTTTTTGAACGCGGCGCGCGTATTAAGCCGCGCGTGTGTGACTCGGTTCCTGTGCAGTCGAGTTTTCAGGCAGAAAATCCTCCTGTCACGCCGCGGGCGCCATTACAAAGTAAAAAACGGTAATTGTGCCCTTTTGCTTTGTGTAAAGGCCAAAATCTCTGTTAATAAATGATTAGCGGTGCAACCAGCGAGATGTCGAGTTCACGCTAGCTGAATACGATCGTGTTACACGAGATGAACTGATAATGTGACGGACACAAACACGCCGTGATTTGCTATTCCAGACCGGCCGAGCGTCGCGCTGTAAATTAGGAACGCGGCAGGATCGGTTTCGGAGGTGTTTACCGAGTTCCTTCATCCTCAGTACCGCCTGCTTCACAGTACAGCGCTACCCTGGCATACGAGCGCCACGCTAAGTCCGGGAGCCGTTTAAACTTGTTTTGCGTCAGTGGAAAGCCCAGTGAAGCCAGTTTACTTACGTTTTTGTGGGTCTTTTGTGTAATTTGTGTAAGATTTAGTGAAGACGCAGCACCAAGGGTCACAAGAATGTTATCAAGGACGGTAGCGAGAAGAAAAGGACGCCGCGTTCAGTTCCAAGAGGAATCCTAAATTAATGTTAAGTGAGGTTTAATGTCTGTTTATTTCATATTGTACTTCATTTACATGTCTTTCATTAATGTTTCGACTGTCTTTATATGAAACAAATATGATTATAGTGCTGGAAATTGGTAATATTGTAATATTTTTATATAATTATCTGCATCTACATTATTTCCTATGGGAAAATGCGTTTTGCAGTACGTTGTTTACATCGCCCTTCCTCACCACTGCATGGTCATCTGGGTAGAATGGGGCGTGGCACCCAGCTGATGGCAGGGCGTGAACCCGGATCCTCGGATCAACAACCTGGAGCCTTGGCTACCTGAGCCGCCCCTGCGCTCAACCAGCTAAATTTGTCAACAACAACAAAAAAATAATAATCACAAAGATCTTTTGCAAGACATTTCTTGAGCACATTTGTATAACAAAACAATAATAAAAATATGAATAGAAATTATGCCAAACATGAATGATTGACAGTTATGTACATGTAGGCGCTTTGATCTTTTTGACAAGCCCCGCCCCTGTTCCTGTACATTTTACCAATGTAGCTAATATTAGTTAATTCAGATGAATATAGTGTCATACTGTATATATGACCTTCACCTGTTCACCTGTTCACCTGTTCGCTAACACAAATATCTAATCAACCAATCTCACGCAAGACGAGCTGCTAATGTTCGAACCGTGCATCAGAACAGGGACGAAAGCGTCATGATTTACGTGACTCTGAGCGTGGTGTGGGTGTTGGTCTGAGTATTTCTAAAACTGCTGATCTACTGGGATTTTTACACACACACACACACACACACACACACACACACACACATATATCTCTAGGGTTTATAGAGAATGGTCTGAAAAAGAGAAAATCCCCAGCGAGGGCAGTTCTCGGGGTGAAAATGGCTTGTTGAGGTCAGAGGTCAGAGCAGAACGGTGAGACTAGTTGGAGCTGAATCACATCTCGTTACACCTGAAGAACGTCTCTGAACACACAGCACATGTGGGCGTGGCTCCTGTCAGATAAGAACGGGAGACTGAGGCTACAGGTCACATGGTCTCACCAACATCAGACACCAGAAGATCTGAGAAACGTCACCTGGTCTGACGAGTCTCGATTTCTGCTGGTCGGGTCAGAATTTGAGGTAAACAGCATGAATGCATGGATCCATCCTGCCGTGTATCAGCGGTTCAGGCTGGTGATGTTAGTGTAATGGTGTTGGCAGACTTTGAGCCCTTTAGTGCTGACTGAGCATGATCACTGTACTCACACGGCCTCCACAGTCACCAGATCTCACTGTAATAGAGCGGCTTTGGGACGCGGTGGGACGGCAGAGTCGCATCGTGGCCGTGCAGCCGACAACGATGTTCTCATCTCAACATGGAGCAAAATCTCTAAGAAAAGCCTGGACACACCTTCTAATTCAACATCAGGTCAACATCAGGTCGAAGGTCAGCTGTTCTGCATCAGTTCTCAGAAGAACAGTAATGTGTCGAGTGTGTGTGTGTAATACCCATCAAGCTCCAGGATGAAACTGTCTCTCATGAAGACCAGAACGTAACTCTGCTGCAGAGGAGACGTTCATTTAGAGTCAACAGCCTCAGAAATCACCAATTAACAAGCAGCACCTCAGATTAGAGCCGTTATGAAGCTTTACAGAGCAGAAGTAGCAGATACACATCTCACAGTGGAGAAAGAAATAAACATCAGGAAAGATCATGGCCTTGACCTTCTTTTTTACTTTTTATTGTGTGTGTGTGTGTGTGTGTGTGTTTGTGTGTGTGTGTGTGTGTGTGTGTGTGTTTCAGATTTCTGTGTTACTGCTGAATCAGCTCTGTAACTGGCACTGCCACCCAACGGTTCCTGACCAGTTCCTGAGAGTTTGTAATATTATTACACCCTCCCTTACTTTCGAACAATTGAATCAGTGCCTGTGATATTTTAAAAATGTAAACTTACCATCAGGGAAAACTCTAATATCCCACACGCCTGCTCCTGTGTGTCTTTGTCTTATTGCAAAGTTGCATCAATGTTTTTTTTTTTTTATTATTGTTTGCTTTCCTCTTCCTTATCTTTTAGATCTTCCTGTTTTTTTTTTTTTTTCCAGGGTTATTCCCTGTATAACTCGCTCCACGGTGTCACTGGCTGCTTGTGATTTGACTGCTGATTCCCGATTCCGCATGAATCCGCCGTGGACATCACACACCTGCGTCCTGCCTCGAGTCCTCGATGCACATGTACACATCCTTCCTGCTAGTTTAAAAGGAGAAAATTCCCTAAGGTCTTTTGAGTGAACTTAAACAAGCACGTTTTTTTTTCTGCCTCGGAGAGAAATGCTAGTTGAGGTGAAATCGTCTCCCGCTGCACCACTGCATGAATTATATAGAAAAGCGTTTCCCAGTTGCAGTGAGGGTTGGACAGAGTGGGAAGATTGATGTTGTGCCTTTCTCCATTCCAACACACCTTCCTGGCTCATAATGGAGTAATGTGGCCTCCCAGGAAGCCTACAGGGAACGTGACTCTCTGATTGGACGATTAATTATTAACAGGTGTAGAGAAAACACACACACACACACACACAACTTGGAGAACATCAGCAGATTCCATCGCTTCATCACCAGGCTTTCTTTGTTTCTCTGTTTTGACACACTGACACTGGAGACTCATTCTTTTAACGTCTAGCAAACTATTCCTCAGCATAACATTGACTTTTTTATTGAAACATCCGTTTATGTGAAACGTCCACCGCACACGTCCATGTAAGAGTTAACAATTATGTTATGAGTATGATTTTATTCCTATGGTTTCTCCTTGGTCATTATTCATATCACATCACACATCCGTTCCTCCAGGAGCACCACTGATCTAAGTTAAGCTTTTCAAACATCTTCAAGCTGCAACTTTGAAGGTCATACACACACACACACAAACCCACACCGCAAAGCTAAACGCGGAAGGAGTCTGGGGACTAAAATATAGTAAGTGAAGCATATACACAGTATATATGTAGATATATTTATATATTTATATATATTGGTAGATGATTATTTGGGTCAGTATAACTTTCTGAGATTGATGTGGCAATAACTTTCAGAGTTCCTGTAATGTGTGATTGATGCTGATGAACAATTGTGTGTAGAGTTCTCACAGACAGATGTGTCTCTTACGCACGTCAACGACAAGTTACCCATCGATTTTCAAGTATCAGGCATCACACTTGCTGAATGTTCACGGAACAAGACTGTGAAAGTGTTAAATGAGCGACTACTATTGCATCAGGGTTGCATCTCTTTGCTTGTGTTACTCGACCTTGTAGTGCACCTCTTGACACCACTGATTATACTATTCTCCTTAATAGATTAGAAAATGCTGTAGGAGTTAAGGGAATGGCCCTCTAATGGCTCAACTATCAGTTTCTAGATGTAAATGGTGACTATTCTAAAGTGCTAAAGTGAATTCTGGTGTTCCACAGGGTTCTGTTTTAGGGCCGCTGTTATTTTCTATCTACATGCTTCCTCTCGGCAACATCATTCATCACCACGGTATTAGTTTCCACACAAAGTCAGATAAGAGACATCAGCTTAGGTTGAGGAATGTGTGAAGGCCATAAGATACTGGATGCTAATTAACTTCCTTCTACTTAATCCTGACAAGATAGAGGTACTGGAACTGATCACACAGTAACTCTGGCTGGCCTTTCTGTTTCATCATGTACAAGGGTAAAAGACCTCGGTGTGATTATAGAGTGATATATAGAGTCTTTCATTTGAAGCTCATGTAGATAATATTGATAGGATAGCATTCTTTCACCTCAGAAATATTGCCAAAATAAGAATATACATGTATATACACAATGCAGAAAAAGTAGTCCATCACCTTTAGGTTGGACTATTGTAACGTCTTACTGTCTGGTTGTTCAAATAGGTGCATAAACAAGCTTCAGTTAGTCCAGAAGGCAGCAGCGAGAGTCCTCACTAGAACTGAGTGAACTGTTACTGTCTTACGATCCGCCACGCCTACTTCGATCAAATGATGCAGGCTGCTTGTCAGTACCACGCGGAGCTTTTTCTTACAAAGTGATGGAATAGCCTTCCAATTAATGTTCGGGCGAAAGTCTTGGCTAAAAACCTGTTTACTAGGATAAGGATAAGATAAAGGAGCAGATCTGGGGAACTCATGGACGTAGAGTATCTGGTGAACTGGTATGTTTAGATGCTGTCCTCCCCACTCTCATTGATCACTCAGGTTTGTTGACGGTGAGGTGATTGGTCGCTTTACATCACAGTTCCCCCTCATGTCTGTGTTTCCTTCTGGCTCCTCCCTTTTAGTTATGCTGTTATAGTTAGTCCTGCCGGAGTCCCTGCTTTCACTCTGCACTAAATATACATTCACCTTATACATCATGTGACTGTGACCAGACCGAACTGTTATCTCTCTCTCTCTCTCTCTCTCTCTTTCTCTCTCTCACATGTCTCTCCTGAGCTTCCCAGTGATCCAGACTCCCTCTGGACAAGTCTGACTCGTCCTGGTGTCCCTCTGCTGGTTGGAGATCTGGTCACATGGAGCCCCGTCTGGTCTGTCTGGGATGCGTCTGGTGACTGGGGACGGTTCCACTGTACCATGGAGACGGCAGACAGCTGTTTCTCTGAGGACTCGTGACTGCAGTCGCTCCTCAGTTCAGGACTGGAGTTTCCTACAAGTCTACCTGAGCCTCCAATAACAAACTGGACCCCATATTAACTTAC
The DNA here is from genome assembly GCA_011419295.1 of Clarias macrocephalus. Taxonomy (NCBI): domain Eukaryota; kingdom Metazoa; phylum Chordata; class Actinopteri; order Siluriformes; family Clariidae; genus Clarias; species Clarias macrocephalus. Next base: position 17,662 of record JAAGKR010003624.1, read on the forward strand.
ACACCCCCCCTGTGTGTCTTGTTCCTGTGTACATGTCCATGAGATGCAGGATTTCACTGGATAACTACAAGACTAGTACAGGATCAGTGATGTCTCCGAATTGAAGAGGAAGAACTCAGACGCAGTCATTTCCCCAGCAGTCAGAAAGTTTTCTTTTTATCCTGTCGCTGCCGCTTAAATATCCCAAAGCCATTCTGAGTAAAGTAGACAAAAAAACCCAACAAAAACGCAACAAAGATGAGGAAAGACTCCTGTAAAGTGCGCTCTCGAGTCACATTTACTCTTTTATAGATTTTCCCGCTTTGTGTTGGATTGTGTTTGTCTTCCTGAGTGTGTGGATTCTTCTATAAAAAAATAAAATAAATAAAATAAAAGCTTTTTCACGGTAGGTGAGACGATATAAAAGCGGTAACATTAGATAGGATCGAGCGCGAGTGTTACGCTTTACGCAGCCGCTTGATAAACGACTTCTGTCCAAAACGTCCTGCTGCTCTGTGATTTCTCTGCTGCTGCATTCATTCCTACAGTCTAAAGTGCACGGCAACTGCTTCCTTTATATAACACACACACACACACACACACACACACACACACACATACGCTAGTCGCTGCAGGACTGCGAGACACTGATACTCTCAGACACGCTACTCTGTACACAATGACAAGGCTGAATGTGACATTCTGTCAAGTCTCTTAAACATGTGTGTGTGTGTGTGTGTGTGTGTGTGTGTGTGTGTGTGTGTGTATGTGTGGATCAACAAGAGTCCACCTACCTTCTGGGTCACTGAGCTTGAAGTGTGTGTGTGTGTGTGTGTGTGTGTGTGTGTGTGTAGGTAAGAAACTGAGAAATTTTGAACAATATTGGAGAGTTAATTAAATGGGTAAATGTCAGCCAGTATTAGAGGCAAGCTGCTCCCCTGTTGTCTCACACACACACACACACACACACACACACACACACACACACACACACACACACACAGATATGAGCTGCGGGAGTTTTATTAAAGCGACTTGACAACTGCACACATGAAGAGCAGACAGTAAATCCTCTGTATTTTTAATAAGCTTTACACGACTTCAGGTCTTTTATTTAAGTGCTGGGGGAAAAATCCTCGGATTCTGAGACGTGCATCACGTGTGTGTGTGTGTTTGTGTGTGTGTGTGTGTGTGTGTATACGGATGAATGGATGGTAATTCCGCCAAAAATTGATCATTTGATTGAGTTGCTACAATCATTATTCTGCATCGCATTAAACACCACCGGGTCCAGCACACATCTGTATATTATACTTTATTTATTTATTTATTTATTTCATTATGCTGTGATACGAATAAACATCTCGGAGAGTTCCAAAACGGAGGCCATGAGATCATAGCATGCAATATAGCTAACATTTGGTATTAATTTCAACGTAACTTTGAAGTTCGCAGTTTTTTTTTTGACCCTCCCATTTCATCCGGACTCGGGACTGGAACTGCATCCAGTGGTTGGGGTTTGGGCGTTGGGCTTAATTATAATAATAATAATCGATTTAAAAGATGTAGAGGCATTTATTTACTTTTTTTTATTTTTATGGGAATTTTTTCATTCCCTTTTCCGGTGAAGTGAAGACCTGATGTTCACTCGTTCCCTACACCGCTCGCAGTTCCCTTTGAACCTGCCTGCGGTTTGGAATCACACTTAACATGGCTGAACACCCTCTGTAGTGCACTTCGCAGGGGACTTCGGGCCGTTTGGAACGCACCTTCGGTTTGAAGCGTGTAAGCCTGGCAGGAAGTGGGCGGGGCATCTTTCTAGAATTGTCCACTGTTAATGTCTGACATTTTGAAACATTCGGGATTCCTGATGTTAACGATTGGCATCAGACACTTGTGTATTTGAACAACCAAATGCCTTCCAAAGTGAGGTCGTAGAATCGTACCGCGTCTAAATCTGCTGTTTGCGCCTGTCTTTAAAAAGTTCCGCTTCTGATTTCAAACACTGGCCACATTATTAGACGCGTCTCGAATGAAAAGGAAGTCACGCAGTTACACATAACAGTCAGCAGGTGGTGAAATTCCCACTACAAATGGTCGTTAGGTTACAAAAAGCCGTGCAGAAATGCAGTGAAGTAAAAGTACAGAGACTTTTGAGCGGAGTAAAAGTAAAAAGTAACCTCTAATAAAACTACTCAGGTAAAGAAGTACAGTACAAACCCGACTGAGTGGTAGTAGTAGCCTTAATGTGGAGCCCCCTAGTGACGGGGAGGAATTGGAAACGACTAAATTAGGGAGAAAATCGGGGAAAAATACAAAAAAAAATAAGATTTATGAGCACCGCGTCTTTGTCCATGTCCCGACGTTTCTCAGGTTTATGATCCACTTTATGATCCATTATGAAAACTGCAATATTAAGGTTATTTTGTCCCTAATCACGTTGTATATAGAGACGAACAAATTCAGCGGAAACAACAAAACTACAATATTGCTAATTTCGCTAATGACATCGAGACAGAAATCAAACTAGTGGTTGAGACACTTGGAAAGACAAAGACGTTCCAGTTCATTCACACTCACTTTCACCAGATGTTCCCCGAGGCTGAAGATGAAACTGAGCACTTTCTTAGCAGCGAACGCTCTGCGCTGAGACCTTTAAATCTGAAACGTTCCTGCGATAAACGTGGAGCGACGTATCGCTGTCTTTAAACGGCCCACTAATTCGGAGCGCTGGTGTTAAGAGAGTGGCGTTTTAATGAAACTCGGCCCACATCAGGGCCGTTATGAATCATAATCCTCCAGCTCGCGTTCTCGGAGGTCGCTCCTGCTCCGTCAGCACTTATCTCTCTTTCACCCCGAGATAAACGTCAGCGTGTGCCATAACTTCATTTCAGCATGAATAATTATGCTGTACCTTGCCATATGGAGAGAGAGAGAGAGATGGCGATAGAGAGTGACGGGGAGAGAGAGAGTGTTTAATAAGGAGAAGTGCTCCTCTACGCACGGCACAGGAGGAGCTGATGAATGACTGAAGAGCTGAAGTTCAATCAAATCGGACGAGCCACAAGGACGTCGCTGCAGAACACACACACACACACACACACACACACACACACACACACACACACACACACTTCCTGTCTGCTTTGTGTATTTGTAAAGAATCGCAATGTCTGGCAAAACCGTCTTATCCAACTTACGGCGTGTGCCGAGGATTTATTTTGTAAGGATATTTTTTATGTTTGTTTAACTTTATCAGTTTCCTACATTACCCAGAATATAACATCATCAGTGCTGGATTTCTCAGTAGTGGATGGCGTTAAGAACAGAATCTGACCAGTGCCACGTACTGCAGAATTTCTTTTCTTTTAAATGATGCTGTGAATATCAATACAATAACCGTAACAATCACGATGTCCTTTTGTGACGTCACAAACTTTGCAGAAAGAATGAAAACACAGTTTATAATAGTAGCAGTAGTAGTACGGCGTGTTCCAACAGTCTCCATGCATAAGAGAAATGAACCTGACAGTGGAGTAATAGCGTATTGGAATCACGCTCACGGCTGGATCAGGAAGCTCCGTGATTAAATATTAATTAACTCCCCGTAGGTACGAGGCTTTTGGGACACGGCGTACATTTCTTCAGTTTCCAGGTTTCTGGTAAATACCCGTTTCTCGCTCAAACACGCTCGGGGTGCAGAGAAGGTGAGCGTGTTGGCATTTTTAGTTTAATCGGACCCTTCGGGGAGACGAGCTGCAGTCGCTTGAGCTTAAAACCCCCTCAAAGGGCATATGGGAGGCTGAACTGCGCTGTATTCTGGGCCCAATTTGCTCAGTACTTGTCTCCAAAGTAGGATGGAGTGTGTCTGAGGAGACAGTATGAGGATGATATGTAAGGCTTTTTACTTTGAACCTGTAGGAAAAAAGCAAAAGAAGAGATATTGCTGCTGGTTTGGGTTATAATTAACATCACAAATATGTTGTTCCTTATTATAGACTTAAAGTAGAAATAAACCCAGATACCATCGAGTCTCTGTCCTGAACACACAGCGGTACCTCGGCATACGAACGCCAAGACCTCAAGCAACCAAACACCGGCAAAGTCGCGCGTACGTCTGGAAGTCGTTCAAAACTTGTTTTGCGTCAGTGAAAAGGCAAGCAAATCAAGTTTTCATATTTGTTTATGAGTTTATGAGTTACATTTTTTACATTTGTGTAAGATTTAGTGAACACGTAGCACCTTGGTTTTTAAAGTAGCCGGAGCAGACGAATTATAAATTAAGGTTAAGTGAGATTTAATGTCTATTTATTTCATATTGTCCTCCATTTACATGTCCTTTCTAAATGTTTTGATTAGTTTTTATATGCAGAAATATGATTATAATGTTGAAAATCTGTAATATTGGTCATATTTTTGGATGGCTGGAACGGATTATCTGCATTTACATTATTTGCTATGGGACAATGCGTTTCACAATACGACATCTCACTTTAAGAACTCGCCTTTAGACTGGATTAAACTCTTATGCCGAGGTACCGCTGTACTTCTGTTATAAACTTTATTATTATTATTATTTCTTCATTAAATCCAATAAATTAAATAAATTTTAGCTTGTGTCAGGATGCCTAGGGGGTCGGAGGTACATCATCAGATTTCTAGCACGAGCTTCGTCTTTACACGTATTAATCATGTGACCTACTAATAATCAAGCATAACTTACTCAGCCACGCCCACTTCAATAAGGACGAAATGGTAGTAAAATTACTCGGGCACCGCAACCTTGACCATACCAAGGCTTTCTAATTGCCTAACATGTTTAAGAGCCCTCAGCCACCTACAGTAGTTGGAATCATCATTACTTAACCCTCCCCCTTTACCCCTCCCACCTTTACCCCTCCCCCTTTACAGAATCCCAGAAAGCCGGATTCATGATACGTTCTAGATTTTTTGTCTCAGCAATTTCTGGATGCTTTTTCTGACATCTATTAGCATGAAATCAGCTGATCTGATCTGATGAACAGCTGCAGGTCTTTCTCCTGCACCACACCTCCAGAGCAGAACCTACAGTACCTTCCCTTGGACCCATCATTGCCCCTGGGAGACAGCTGCATGAACATGTACTGTTTGGTCAATTAGTGACTCTAAGGCATCACCTGTAGGTGTGATCAGTGTGTGTGTGTGTGTGTGTGTGTGTGTGTGGTGTCATGTGGCTTGTATTCCTACCTTATGGCCCAGTGATTCCCCCGTGTTCCCCCGTGATCAGAATATCATCAACGATGGAACGGATGAATAATTTATGACGGCGGCGAGACCCGAGGTGTCAGGAGGTGAGAAAATCCCTGCTGAGAACGTGTGTGCGAGAGGAAAATTAAAATTCGTTTCGACCCACGAAATTAACCTTCCTGTACATGTTCAGCTCTGAGAAGGGACGGATGTCATTTTTGATATTTTATTTTCCTTAGATGAACTATAAGCATGAGTTTTATCACTCAACCATGATGATACGAGTACCAAAATACTAACAGAGCTTTCCTCACACTAGGCATGATTGATTCGTGCCATGCCCTGGAAAGATCCCCCCCCCCTCCCCATGTATATATTTATACGTAATGTTCTACGTACTTGGGTACATTTGCGTATTTTTGCCCTCCGATACAGCAGGTGGCAGTGTGCTCCTAGTTGGTGTACAAACTGCCATTAAACACAAATATAAAATGTCAAGAAAACTCTCTCATGGTTTCCTACGGCTGTGTAGGTCAGTACGCCACTGATGATCTCACGTTCTAAACAACGGTCCACTTCCATGTTCAGATACAGTTGGCTTTCTTATCTGATTCGGTCTCTGCCCAGCTTTTCAAACAGACTCAGATGCCCGAGCCCGGTACACTTGTCCTCAAAATGAATCAGATTTAGGGGTCAAGTTTCCTCAGAATCGGGCCCAGGTCACTAATGTGAACATGCCCTTAGTAACCTACTTAGTACAAATGAAAATATGCAGGTAGTCCCCGAGTTATGAACGGATTCGGTTCGTAAGTCGGATTTGTTCAACAAGTGAGTCTTATACGCCTTTGACACAAGTATACAATATATACAGTTTTCCACTGTATTGGACTGTGAACTCTGTTTTGTTGAGGATTTTAGGATCCTTCACCATCAGGACCGATTTACAGGACAGACATTTTCCATCATCATCGTCCCGGACTGACACAATATTCTGGACTTAAGACATTTTCTACATTCACTTATGCACTGAAAATATTGTATATAATTGTAAATATTGGTATCTGGTGCGCTGCAACATCTTTTTTTTTGTACAATACGCGTGAGCTACTTCGGTGATTTGTTTGCATCTACGAATGTTTGTTAAAACGTCTTCGATTTGTAACTTCGGAAATTCGTAAGTCACGAACATTTTATTTCACATTTACGCTGCTAGACTACTTCAGCATAGCACTTTTCGCTTTATATTAAGTGCATTAGCGAGCTATGTTACCCTGCTAGTTGAACCGACAAGAGCTACGTTCTGGGTATGAGTCTGCGTCAGAATCCTTATTCACGCATCTTGATAAGACGCAGGCTTTAGTATCTTTAGTATCTCTTTAAGCGTAGCTACATTTCTCTGCTAGTGATGAAACTCCATGTGTTGAATTTTTCTGCTTTAGATGTTTAGATTGTATTGTTGTAAGATGTAGTCGTTCCTCCTCTTGATATTATGCTTTGATTTCCGTGATGATATGTGAAATACGGTTGTTTAGTAGCTTGATAGCAGCGCTATGACTCTGTTCAGTATGAGCAGGAGTAAACGTACAGTATGATTTTACGACTTTCACTTCCAGCACAGCTTGTTAAAGATACAGTACAGTAAACCCACATCATCATGTATCGTATAAACGTTTCATATCCTGACATGATATCTGTGTCATGCCGCCCGTGTCCTACGGCTTGTCTCTATTCCCTACTCGGAATCTCTCTTAACAGCATGACCGTCAATTTCTTTGTGATATTTTTTACTTAAAAGATGGAGTTTGTGATTTAGTAATTTGCGGGTGAGGAGGTGAACCTCTCTGATGCCTGAGGTGAGTATCTGGACCAGTTGGTCTCTCTGTAAGAAGCCGAACCCTGTCGAGAAACCTTGTTTGCGCTGTCTGTACAGGTGACCTTGTTCTGTCGGTCTCCAGCTTATGTCCTTAGGTGAGGACAGGGAGGTATTCTCAGCAACAAACGGGGAAAGTTTACTATGAGAAATGTAACATCTCCTATTTCACATATAATAAGCGTTAATAATGAGCATCTCGTCACCTTAGTGTTAACAGAAAGGCCGATCACACGGATACGCCACTGCTATCAGAGTCTCTATAAGATTATATAAAGCTGATATTTGCCCGACTGTAAAATTATAAATTACTCCTTTTTTGGGAACAAAAAAAACACATCCTGCACACTTAATGATAGAAAACCCCGCTGACGATCCCTGACCTGGCAGCGCGGCTCGCCGAGACAGAAGATTTAGCAGCCTATTGGTCAACTTTTCTCCCAAAATAATAACATTAACACCTTTCTCACTATGAAGATGACTCAGGATTTTTCCTTTAGCTCCTGATCCTAAATAATGGGAAAAAATCTGTTTCAGTTATGAATCCTGATTCTTTTCGATTCTTACATTTATAATCAGAATCGCCTGGTTTGCAGTGTGACTGTCGTGATCATGTGATCAGCCTCAGATATTAACCACTCTGTACCGCGTGGCGCGGCGTACCAGTTTCTGAGTGGCGCAACGGAAACACAGTCAACAGAAACAAAAATCTTTTTCTCCAAACGCTGAGAGCGAATTTAGTCTCAAACCCAGTCGTTACACACATTTATCTCTCTACACTTAGGCCCCAAACACTGCAAGCGCTAATTTGTCAAAAATCATGCGGGTTAAAGGTCACATGGGCACGTGTGCTCGCAGCTGCTCGACCCGCGCGCCAGCTGTCAACTTGAGTTTTAAGACTTTGGAGACGCTTAAGGTGGTAAAACATCTCCTGTAATCCTACAGGTGGCGCACTCTGAACTATTCACACACATAGGAGTGAATTATTTGTTTAGAAATAATTATTTATTCTCTGTAATATAATTATATCTCCAATCTGTTTATAAAAAAAAAGAAGAACTTTTTAAAGGTTAAAATTAGAAGTAACAAAATCGGAGAAAATGTCATATTGAAATATTCATGAAATCGTGATTCATTTTAATTGAATTGGCACTGAGGATCGGGATCGCGTGAATATGAATAATGAATTCACATAAATAATCAAATCGTACAATCGGTGTTTATTTATTTATTTATTTCTGATGGAGTCCCTGAGGGCTAATGTTGGCTACGTCAAAAACATCATTATGGGTTTAATTGGATATTAACAAACCTCCTTGTGAATGAAAATGTGTTCCATCGATTTATTGGAAGAAGCAAAGTTCGGTCCTTTTGAGTGAAAAGTTTCCCCAACATTGTTATAAAATCATTATATCATCATTTGCAATGTTAAACATTTCATTTTAATGTAAAAACTTGTGTAGATTTTTTTGTGATTTTCTTTTTGTTGTGTTTTTTTAAGTTATATATTTATGAAAACATACAAACCTAAAAAACACAACAAAAAGAAAATCGCAAATCGTAAACCTTGGTAATGTTTAATGTCTAACTTCTTCCTAACGACGCATCACTCAAGTACTTTCTTCCCGTCTCTCCCTCGGGAACTCGGCCTGGGTTCTCCGGGAGCTCGGATTGCTGACCCTCCTCTGGGAGATGCACTTTCCTGTAGAGCCAAGTCGTAAGCGTAATCTGCTACTCTAACAAATCAATCTCTGGAGAAGTCCACGCTCGATAAGATCAGGGCTGAAACCCATCTCTGGAATTTGGCCCGTCTCCAGGAGAACGTCTGGGAACCGCCGAGTAAATAAGAGAACGATTGACTCGCGTAATTCGGATTCATTTCCTCCTGCTGTGGGTCTGTGGGTCGGTCCAGGCACGACGGGTGAATCGTCCGCGTCTGAGAGTCGCGATACACACCTACATACGCAGTGTACCGTACATTAGAGTGCCAAAGTGATTCACTCCTGAGTCGATTCGATTCAGTTCCGCTGAATTTAACACTCTTGGAGCCTGGGACGATCAACGATGGTGTTGATTACTTTGATGTCTGGCCACGCCCCTTTCTGTTCCATCCTTAGCTCCAAAGTCACTTCGTCCGCATTTCAGTTCTTCACCAAGTAGAATGAGTTTCCATTAAAACAAAAAGAATTAAGAATCAAGACTTGCTGCACATCGTCCCACGTCAATCAGGTCTGTGTGTCTCTGTACAGCAGAAACTCTCTGTCTCACTCATTAACACACAGAAATCACATTCTGTAAGGTCGAGTATCTGACGCCTTGTTTACACTAAGTTGTACTTCTTTGGTGCTCAGACAAATACACTCCCTGTTCGGTAATCGGAGAGAGAATCACAGATGAGAAATGGAAAAAGTCGATCAGATAAAGATGAAGTTTTGTCTTAAAACGACTCCGGCGTGTTAAAATTCACTTCTACCACTTCAGCGCTGTTATTTCAGCCAAAGTGAAAATATGAACTAATCCCAGTAAAAATATTCACTTTATCTTTTCTAATTAATATCTATTGGTGCAGGTGTTTGTTTACATTGAGACAGCAGCGCATTAGTAGATTATTTTAAAGTAGATTATTAAATCCCACACATAACTGTTCATAACATCACTTTTACTCCACATTGAGATTCACTGATGGTGCAGATTAAACTTCAGCCAGAGATCTGAGGACTGCAGGAGATTCAGTCAATTCTGTCCAGCGGTGGGTTTAAGACGCGGCCACAGTTTGTCAAAAAACGTCCGGTTTATAATCTGGCACAAAACATTTATGGTGCAGGTTAAACTTCAGGCAGATACCGAAGAAGTTTTATTAAATTCTGTCCAGACAGTTTTGTGTGATGCTGTGACAAAATCAGTCTGGACAGACATACAGACATACAGACATTTTTCTGACTGGTTTCTGGTCCTCCAGTGTATGAAACGCAAAGATATCATTGAAAGAGCGAGTGCTGACCAATGTACAGACAAAACCTTTCTATTCTTTAGATATATTTTCTAGTTTTCTATTTTAATACAATTTTTTAAAACATTGTAAATGTTGCAGATTTGTTCATTTATTCCAAACATTTCATTAAAAAATGTAATTTCTCTTCCATTTTTCCAATTGAAGTAAAACATTTCTGACTTTCTGTTCTATCTTTTCTCTGGTCGTATTTCACTGCATATGATTCCGTATTTGGTTGTTTAGTGAAAGTTAACATTTCTCATCACGTCGCTTCATCGCTTCCCGACA
>JAAGKR010003624.1:35516-63379 GCA_011419295.1 Clarias macrocephalus
TAGAAGTCCTCCAAGTATCAGAATTACAGGACTTGTTGTATTAGTAGCCTTTTTCACAGTAAAAACATTTCTCTCTTTTTCTCTTTTCCAACCAGCTCCGCTTCCGATTTCAAACACCTGCTACGTTATTACGTCTCTCAATGGAGCCGCGAGTCCCACAATTACGCGTAACGGTCAGCAGCTTCACACCACTGTCATTAGCAGTGTTGGGGGACGTTACGTTTTAAAGTAACTAATTACGTTACAAAATTACTGTCTTCAGAAAGTAATCAGTTACATTACAGCGTTACTTTCTGATAAAGTAACTAGTTTGAGTAACTTTTCCACTGCAGGAAATGAAAACTCCTTTGTGCTTCCTCATGCATGTTGTTTTAGTCGAGACCTTTATAATTATTCTACCATCATCACTCAGTGAATTTGGCCCATAATCAGTTCACTATTAACACCCCTGTCTCACCGACGCGGTTTCACGCGGTGGCCGTAAGTACGTTTCATCAGGATTCACTGCGAGTTTCGGCGCTGCGATTAGGTTTCCATCTTTCAGCGCGTCGGTCCTCACATCGTCAAACCGCACAGGTGAGATCGGGGTATAACAGCAGGAATAACAGAGGGGGCGGGGTGTCGGGGCGGGGCTTGTAGGATGACTTCCTCTAACACACACACACTAATGGATTGGGAATGACTGCTGTCTGGCTAACGGGTTACATAAATTGTCTGAATAATGGATTACATTTTTGAAAAAGTAACCAAGTAACTGAGTACTTGAATGGCGGAGCGAAGCCGTTAGATTACTGTTACATCAAAAAAGTCATCCGAGTCCTCTAACGTCTTACTTTGTAACACTTTACAGCCAACACTGGTCATTAGGTGATGAAACACCATGCAGAAATGTAGTTAAGTAAAAGTTCAGCAGATTTACACACTTTTCAGCGAAGTAAACGTAAACAGTAAGCTGTAACAAAACTACTCGAGTAAAGTACAGATATGTAACATGTACATAAGTACAGTAACAAAATGCATGTAATCAGTTTCCTCCCAAATCTATTCATTAGACAGAAGTATAGAGAGCAGAAACACACACACACACACACACACACACACACACACACACACACACACACACACACACACACACACAGGTGTGATATAATCAACCACTGAACAATATGATACAGAAATGAGTAGATTTTAAAAGTGTTTCATGTCTTACACCACACCCAAAGTCATCTCTTATTTTTTATTTATTTGTAGCTACATTTAATTCTGTGGAAGTGACTTTCTGTTCTCCTGCCGTTATTCTTTATTTCGCACAACAAACGTTACAAAGCCCCGACACTGGAGACTCATTCCGGAGAAACTTCACCATATCTATGATAACATGTTCAGTTTTTATTGCTTTTATTCCATTTCATACTTTATGTTACTTCTATATTTTTTCATTGTTTAAACCTCACAGTTTACAGTTTTATTTTGTATAGTCTGTAAATCATACTGTAAATAATTGATATATTTCCATTTTAATTATATTTTATTTTGTAATTTTTGTAAAAATGTAATATTTCCAGCTTAAATTCTTAATTTTACTTTAAAATTTTGGATATTTTAAATATGTTTAGTTTAATTGTACTTTCTATCTTCCTACTGTAGGTCACAGACCGTCGTATAAGCCTTGTTGCAGCCAGAGCTACTGACAGAGCTTTATTCTCGAATCTGATTGGCTAGAAGTTGCGCGATAAATTCTGTATAAGATCATGGCTTGGATTGTAGCATAGCCGACAGGTTTAGATAGACTAACACCAATGCGCTCCTTTCTCGGGATACAGTATCGTTTCTACAGTAACCGCTCACACACGAAGACCGGGACAACTAACACTGATTAATCTGCGGAAAAGTAGCATTTGCATGCTTTATATCTGAAGCGTAGCAAAAAAAACAAACAATCTGTAAACATCCATTTCACGTTCCAGCGTTCTGTAGATCTAATAATCCTCATCCTGATCCCGATCCAGTCTATAACTCCGCCTCGGGGCTCTTTAGCACCTGGGAAAGTTTCAGCAGCTGGCTTGAAGTTAGAAAGAACACCCAGGTCCAGTTGGGACAATCCTGGTCCCCTTCTGTACTCCGAGTCCTGATGATGCTGGTAATGAGCCAGCTGATCCTGATGCACAACCACCACCTGGCTCCTGGACTGAAAAGGAACTCAATATCACACGAGCTGAAAATAAACAAATAAAAAGATCTCGGGAAAGTTTGCAGGAGCTTCTTATGAGTTGGCGAAGCTGAGGCTCAGGAGGAAGAGAGCTCCGCTCCGATGAGATTAGGTGGATGTGCGGATGCGAGGTGATGTCGGCCATGTTGGTGGTTTTCCTCTCCGAGACGATTACAGAGCAAATCACTTCTCGGGTAATTTCGGTACCATCTGGACCTGCGATTTCTCAGGCAGATGCTGCTTCTAGTGTTTTTCGACCTCTGTCGCTCGTCGCCCAGCGTGCGCATTAAACACTTCCCTAATCGTGTGATCCTCTGCAGACTGATTAAAAAAGATGATTATAATGGCAGAAATAAAGCACATAGCGAACATCGCACAACTTTTAGTTTCGTTTCGCAGACGGCTCCTTAATCATCTGCGTAATTTATATCACAGCATTACCGAGGTCTCCAATCTGCTGGGGTTTAAGGTGTTGATTAATTTTCTAGAACAGCAGCTCGGGTCAAAGTTCAACTCACAGGTTTATATTAAAGGTTCTGGTTATCATTTCTATAGCAGCAGCTCATTTACAGGGACGTGTACAGCAGACTGATAGTGAAAATAAAAACAGATTTTAAAAACGTCTGCAATCTCTGAAGTAACAAGCTGTTTGTTCAACATTTAAGGAAGGAGTCTCCAGTGTCAGAGGTGAAGCGGAACTTTATCATTTTACTTTAAAGGTTAATTTTTTTTATTATGAATAAATAACAAATGAATCATGCCTAATGTGAAAGCTCCCTTAGACATGAGTCGAGTCAGCCAAGGATCCATCAGTATAGTGCTCATACTCCAGACACGCATTTATGATTCTACAGGAGGATTTTAGGACACGCACTACCTCATCAAACAGATGGTCTAATAATGAAGAAATGAGCTCAACAATGTAGATAATAAATAGTCCACCAGGCACTCATAGCTTTCACTGCTGTCTCTTCTCCACAAACCTAATTCCCAATATTAAGTCTTGTTTTTGAATTCAAACATTGAAGATTTTCCGTTAAGAAAAAGTGCCGTAATTCTTACGCGACCCGCAGCGACATCCTTCTGGCACGATGTAAAGCTGTAAAGAAATAACCAGAGCAGATGATGGAAATTAATGAGGGCCAAACACACGCTTTGGTGAATCAGATCAAAGATATCGGAGAGGGGTGTGTTGAAGAGGAACATCATCTGTGGATGTCGAGCAGAAAAAAAAAAACTAAACACGAACGAATAGACTGGAGTAGGAAACATGCTGCGATCCAGGGATGAGTTTTAATGAAAAGACAAAAAGTTTCCAGGAAAATTATTCGGCATGCTGGGAAATGTTTATCATTGTCACAAAGTTTGCTCCCTTTGTATTTTTCATCGATGAGAATTCATTAATCAAATCTGGTAACAAAACAAAACAAAAACAATAACAAAACCATATCGAATATGCACAGTATGTTCAGCAGGGACATTTTTTTTCTGAACTTTACCAAATTCTTTCAATAATTTAGTAGTGTCCAACAGCTACTAATGAAGGATGACACAGGCTAACACGGGGACGACACAGGCAAACATTTGGACAGCATAGGCTAAAACAAAAGGGACGACACAGGCTAACATAAGAGACAACACAGGCTAACGTGTGATGACACAAGCTAACAGGGGGGACGACACAGGCTAAATTGGGGGTAACATGGAGACAACACAGGCTAACACATGGGCTGACACAGGCTAACACGGGGGGATGACACAGGCTAACATGAGTGATGACACAGGCTAACACAGGGGACGACACAGGCTAACACGGGGGACGACACAGTCTAACACGGGGCCAACACAGGCTAACACGGGGGACGACACAGGCTAACACGGGGGACGACACAGGCTGACACGGGGGCGACACAGGCTAACATGAGTGACGACACAGTCTAACACGGGGCCGACACAGGCTAACACAGGGGCAGACACAGGCTAACACGGGGGACCACACAGGCTAACTTGGGGGGACGACACCGGCTAACATGAGTGACGACACAGGCTAAAACTGGGGACGACACAGGCTAACATGCGAGAGGACACAGGCTAAAACAAGGGGACGACACAAGGTAACACAAGGGATGACACAAGCTAACAAATGCTTCTTCTGAGGTACATGAAGCCCCCGAGCTCCTCTTTTTGATCTGGGGTGGGCGGGGCTGGGCGGGCCCTAACACACTCAGAGAAAGCGCTATCCACCCCTTCCGCATGCCTGAGCTCGCAGACATGAATGATTGTCTAGTGTCACTGTGACAGATTTAGGAGTGTGAGCGATGTGCGGTTACGCTAAATTTGTTTGATTAGTAAACAACCAAGGGCCATTAAAACCTTATCTAAGCCTTTTATTTATTTATTTCATTCCTAAACTGCTGATTGTTCTCACAGCAGCTCATGAATCGGAGGCCTGGTTACTCATCATCACTCAGCGGTGTGTTTATAGGTCAGAAAGCTTTGAACTGTGTTTTTTTTTTAAATATTTTTTTATAATTTTTTTATTTGTCTGGCGACGGAGGAAAATCCATCCCCCGCTGAAAATCTGACCTTTTCATCCATCTGAAATTCAAATCTGGGCGAGCAGGCTCAAAAGTTCTGGTGTAAGTAGGAGAAGAATGCATATAAACACTGAAATCCTCGTTCCACCGAAAGGTAAATGTTATCCAAACATCTGGCCAAATACGTTTACTGGGAGTCAAACATGGTTCATGCTCAATAATAAAGGTAATAATAATCATCATGATATCATAATAAGAGCTGAACGCAGCGATGAAGGGGGCCAACACATTTTACCAAGCTAAAGTTACAGAGCCATCAGAGTTACAGCCATCATCGCTTTATTCCATGAGGATAAATATTAAATGTGATGTGAGATATGAAATATGCTGAGCTATGACCTCACTTCCTGTTCGGTGATCATTGAGTTTGAATATCAAATACATGAGTTTCTAAACTATTAGAGTTTCTATAGCAGAGCTATTCTCCAAACACTAAACATAAACTGCTCTTCTGTCCAGTCTGGTTTTCTTGTGGTTTTACTTCCTTCCATCTCTCTTGGATTGTTGGCTGCAGACCATCCAAAAGTGCAGCTTAAATAAACTGTCCTGTGATCATGTAAACTGTAAAAGCTCCCATTAATCTGAAGTGGATCGCAAGTAATAAAATCAGTACGATAAATAAATAAAAGAACTTAAATATAGTAACTACTGTGTGGAAACTGGTTGATTCAAAAGTCGACACATTTTCAACATTTGGTTGTTTTAATTATCTTTAAGATTTTTAGCCTATAACAGAAACTTTGCATAAAGTAGCTTGTAGTCATGATTATACAGTTTATTTATATACAAACATTATGATTTCACTGTCTGTTCTATTATCATATATACTATTTTCTCAAAGATCGCGTTTCAAGACCTTTACAGATTTTTAGTCTAGGACTCCCAGCTAGGACTTTTTAATCTAAGATAGGAGCTCTCTGAGAGAATTCTAAGAAGCTTTGTGAATATGGGCCCTGGAGTCTTGGAGGGTTTAATTTTTTACTAGCGTTTCCGTATGATTACGTCACACTGGTGCTAAACTATGACCTCACTTCCTGTTTGGCGTGCACCATCGAGTGAACTGTTTACTTCCATGTTGATGTGAGCACAGTAATTGGACAAAACTCGTAGAAAAAGAAGCTAAAAAACATTTTTGCTAAATAAGTAAATAAAGTCAATTAATTTCATTTTATTTCACTTAATTAAAATGGAGAAAAATCTGTCAGAAATGAACATTGTAGTTCATCTTGAAAAAGCTAAAAAAAAGAAGAAAAAGCCACAGTGTATAAGAGGAAAGTGGATTTTTTATGATGGTATTATTCCAAATTTGCGATACTGATGTCTCCAGTCATGTAACGTTAAACATTTTAATAATTTCGGGACATTGTAATAATTCGGGGATAAAAACTCAGAGTGTGAGTTCTGCTTTATAAAATCCACCACCATTTATAAAAACTTACACAAAACATTAATGAAACCAAACCTCCCATTACCTCGAGCTCTTCAGCACTGGCCGGTGACGTAAACTGCGCAGCGTGTACATGTACAGTAGCTATAGAGTAAAAAGTACAGGGGAGGATTTTAGTGCATCTTCATCGTATAATCTGATTCTGACAACTTCACTGTTACAAGCAGCAGGAAATACTATTATACTTTGAAGTGGTTTAAGTTTTATTTCTCCTTCAGGATTCATTTAAATATTAGTCTTTTCAGTATTTGGACCGATTAACAACTCAGAGGACGGAAAGACGGATCGTTTTCTTTCTTCCCTCTGAGAACAAAAACCCCCAGGATGTAGTACAGCGTGATGAGACTCGGAGTCTCGACGTTATGTAATGAGTGTTAATGCAATAATCACTTCCTTCTGGGAAATGCCTGAAAATCAAACCCAAAAATGAGGCTCAATTAAAAGCTGGTGCGCTGTGTGTGACGTGTGTGTGACTGAACACTGAGCAAAGAAGGAAGGAAGGAAGGAAGGAAGGAAGGCTGCTTCTACTGCAGGTACTGAAGTGAAATAGTGTTTCAGGACTGGAGACAGAGAGAGTGTTAATGGTAAAAAAAAAGTGTGTTTAGGGTGTTTAGGCTGATATACAGAGTGTTTAAGGTGATATACAGAATGTTTAGGCTGATATACAAAGTGTTTAGGCTGATATACAGAGTGTTTAAGGTGATATACAGAATGTTTAGGCTGATATACAAAGTGTTTAGGCTGATATACAGAGTGTTTAAGGTGATATACAGGGTGTTTAAGGTGATATACAAAGTGTTTAAGCTGGTATACAAAGTGTTGAGGGTGATGTACATAGTGTTTAGGGTGATATACAGAGTGTTTAGGCTGATATACAGAGTATTTAAGGTGATATACAAAGTGTTGAGGGTGATGTACATAGTGTTTAAGCTAATATACAGAGTGTTTAAGGTGATATACAAAGTGTTGAGGGTGATGTACATAGTGTTTAGGGTGATATACAGAGTGTTTAGGCTGATATACAGAGTGTTTAAGGTGATATACAAAGTGTTTAGGGTGATATACAGAGTGTTTAGGATGATATACAGAATGTTTATGGTGATATACAGTGTTTAAGATGATATACAAAGTGTTTAAGCTGATGTACAGAGTGTTTAAGGTGATATACAAAGTGTTTAAGGTGATATACAGAATGTTTAGGCTGATATACAAAGTGTTTAGGCTGATATACAGAGTGTTTAGGCTGATATACAGAGTGTTTAAGGTGATATACAAAGTGTTGAGGGTGATGTACATAGTGTTTAAGCTGATATACAGAGTGTTTAGGCTGATATACAGAGTGTTTAAGGTGATATACAGAGTGTTTAAGGTGATATACAGAGTGTTTAGGGTGATATACAGAGTGTTTAGGATGATATACAGAGTGTTTAAGGTGATATACAGAGTGTTTAAGGTGATATACAGTGTTTAAGGTGATATACAAAGTGTTGAGGGTGATATACAAAGTGTTTAGGGTGATATACAGAGTGTTTAAGGTGATATACAGTGTTTAAGGTGATATACAGAGTGTTTAAGGTTATATACAAAGTGTTTAAGGTGATATACAGAGTGTTTAAGGTGATATACAGAGTGTTTAAGGTGATATACAAAGTGTTTAAGGTGATATACAGAGTGTTTAAGGTGATATACAAAGTGTTTAGGCTGATGTACAGAGTGTTTAGGCTGATGTACAGAGTGTTTAAGGTGATATACAAAGTGTTTAAGGTGATATACAGAGTGTTTAAGGTGATATACAAAGTGTTTAGGCTGATGTACAGAGTGTTTAGGCTGATGTACAGAGTGTTTAAGGTGATATACAAAGTGTTTAAGGTGATATACAGAGTGTTTAAGGTGATATACAAAGTGTTTAGGCTGATGTACAGAGTGTTTAGGCTGATGTACAGAGTGTTTAAGGTGATATACAAAGTGTTTAAGGTGATATACAGAGTGTTTAAGGTGATATACAAAGTGTTTAGGCTGATGTACAGAGTGTTTAGGCTGATGTACAGAGTGTTTAAGGTGATATACAAAGTGTTTAAGGTGATATACAGAGTGTTTAAGGTGATATACAAAGTGTTTAGGCTGATGTACAGAGTGTTTAGGCTGATGTACAGAGTGTTTAAGGTGATATACAAAGTGTTTAAGGTGATATACAGAGTGTTTAAGGTGATATACAAAGTGTTTAGGCTGATGTACAGAGTGTTTAGGCTGATGTACAGAGTGTTTAAGGTGATATACAAAGTGTTTAAGGTGATATACAGAGTGTTTAAGGTGATATACAAAGTGTTTAGGCTGATGTACAGAGTGTTTAGGCTGATGTACAGAGTGTTTAAGGTGATATACAAAGTGTTTAAGGTGATATACAGAGTGTTTAAGGTGATATACAAAGTGTTTAGGCTGATGTACAGAGTGTTTAGGCTGATGTACAGAGTGTTTAAGGTGATATACAAAGTGTTTAAGGTGATATACAGAGTGTTTAAGGTGATATACAAAGTGTTTAGGCTGATGTACAGAGTGTTTAGGCTGATGTCCAGAGTATTTAGGGTGACAGAGAGGGTGATTAAGGTAATAAAGAGAGTTTTGTGGTGAAGTCTTTAGGTAGTAATGACAGTGTTTAAGGTAGAAGAGAGATTGTTAAGAGTGATGATGATGTTTAAGGTAACAGAAGAAGAGTGTAAGAATTTTTGGGGTAAAAGAAAGAAGGTTTTGAGAGAGAGAGCGAGAATGAGCAGATCCATGCGTTATTTGTGTGTGTGTGTGTGTGTGTGTGTGTGTGTGTGTAATTATATGCAATTGTCATTTAATTACCATTCATTTAGAGTAATTAATGATTTACTACCAAACTAATGGTTCCTGCATCTGTTCATGTGCAGTTTAATTTATTTATTTAATATTAAAACGGTCTAACAGGAACAACAAACTTATTTTCTTTAAGGTTTGAAATGCTACATTTTATTTATTTATTTATTTTCCTTGTAGGTGACATTTTTTATTATTATGTTTAAATAAAAAATATTGATTTTTTTACACATTTTACAGAGAATAGTTTTTGACATGAAAAATATAAATATCTTATTGAAATTATTTATAAAAGAAAATTGTATAATATACCCAATATATACATTATTTTATTGTGCACTATTTACTGGTTTTCCAAATATGCATATTTTTAAAATGTATGTGAAATATAATTATGCCATTAAAAATTAAATATTATGCTTACATAAAAAGAGTAATTCATATAATAATTATATTAGAATTTAATTCAAAACAACTCTTGACAGGTTTGTAAGCAGCTCTGTGTATTGTGATACATGCTGTAAAATATATTGTAAACATATTGTGAAAATCATATTGTTTTTATTCTATTGTTCGCACCGCCACATTTGTTTATTTATTTATTTTTCATTTTGTCCAGTGAATGAATCTAAAATTATTTTCAAAATGCTAAAAAAAAAAAAATAAATGAACAAACAAGCTTGATGTATTAAGCTGAAAAACTGTTTTGAACATCTGGTTGACATGAAAACTGAATGACACACACACACACACACACACACACACACACACACACAGGTATACATCAGCACCCTTATTTACTTAGGGTAAAGTAAACACTCGCAGCACAGGAAACAGAAGAGTGTTTCTGTCGCTCTCACGCACACCTTCCTAAAGAAACGCCGTCTTCAGAGCAGCTGTTCAGTCTCACGCTGGATTATAAGCAACATGACAAGCTGCATTAAACACACACACACACACACACACACACACACACACACACACACACACATTGTTCTTAAGTATGAAATGTTAAACGACACGTCTCTGCCGAGTGTGGCTCATCGAGCAGAACGATATAAGGAACGCCTCGGGGGGACAAAACACAGAATCCTCCAATACTGTGTGCGCTGTTCACCTTCGAACTAATTAGTGAAACATTGCAGTGAAGTATTAAACACTTAGCAAGGAATTTGCTGGCTCCTAAATTACGTGTCAATCACATCAGCGTGCGAGCAGTGTTATTTCTCCAGGGGGAAAAACTGCCTTCAAAGAAAAACTGTTTTTCTCAAACGGCAACAAAAGCAAAAGCACGCTTTCCGAAGTGACCCAAGAACTCAATTTACACCTCCGAGGGTCTGATGTAGACGTGAACGCTGCGTTCTGATTGGTCAGAGGATGTACGGTCGTTCTCTAGAATCACATCTCAGGTTCATGTTGATGCACTCGCACTATTATTTTTGTATTAAAAACTGAAATGTTATAATGGTGAAGTTTATTGTAAGGATATTGAACAATTATAGAAGGAGTTTCCCATTCCAGAGGAAAGATTAGGATGGAGAGGATTACTTTTCTGAGGTTTAATGGTAACATAATAAAAGATCTATAAGTACAAAAGACAAAAAGAGAAAAACAGAAGCAATGGAATTGATGATACTCCTGATGAGTGTATCCTGTTTTCACTCTTGTTATGTTAAAAGTATAACAAATACATGCCAGATGATATAGCTATGCGTTAGCTAGCTTACTCTAGGCAACCAATAGTTTTCAAAATTTTAAGCGAAAAACGTTTTTCATAGTTGTAAATGTAAATCACTTAAATATCACACAGATTGTAACTCACACAAACTCTGCCCTCTTCTGAAAACATAAACTTGAAAGATTTTGCATGTAAACGTATAATAATAGCCACGCACATGTACAAAAAATATAAAAACGCTGGAGAACATAAGTGCGCATTGCATTTTGATCATCACAGCTAGGGGGCGCTACACTCAGCTACATGACATCGTCAACCATCATGGAAGCGTAAAAGAAAGAGTCAAGAAGAGTTTTGAAAGCCGCACCGAGAGACTTTGTGAGCCGCAGTGAGCTTAATTCATAACGTCCGCAGTGATGTAACAACGCACGAGATCGTATCGAGATCGTACGTACGGTTGATTTGTTAAAGGCGGGTTTTGCACTACATCTGTGTTCCATGTACATATGCATGTTAGTTCTTGATCGAGAGAGTACTGTACGTCATGCTTGGCTTCACTTGGAACAGGAAATAATAAACACTCCCTGCCAAACCCTGTTTTTACTGCTTAGACACAGCTACTGTGCAGCAAGACACGCCCCAAAGTGGGCGGGGCATATACCTTACGCAGAGCATTTCATTTGGGGGTTTTATATTTAATAATGATAATAATAATAATACATTCTAGAAAGTGGTAAATTATCCTACACAGTTACTAAATACTTTGTTTTGAAAAAAAGAAAAAGAGACAGAGAGAGTGAGAGAGAGAGTGAGACAGAGAGTGAGACACACAGTGAGAGAGAGAGAGAGAGAGAGAGGTCCCACGGTAAAGGATATGGGCTGCATACGAGCGCGAGACACCAGCTCCGCGGTCGTGTTCCCTGCTGCAGACAGAAGAAGACCACCGGCGCGAGCGACGGGTACGGGAGGCGCGCGCCGTCCTCGCGTGCGCCACCGGGCTCTCGCGCGTCTGCGGCTGGCGCGTGCTCGGCTCTCGCGCACTGCTCCGTTTCCCCGTCGGTCATGATGCAGGAGCCGCGCGCCGCACCGGGACCCTGCCGCCGGTCACACACTCAGCACCGACTGTTCACGCGCACCTCGCATTATTTATTTATTTGTTTATTTATCTGACTTTTTCCCTTCTGCTTCTATTAATGTATAGACTGGTGTTCTGCTAAACATTATATAATAATAATAATAATAATAATAATAATAATAATTTAAAAGTTTGGCTTTTTTGGCTTTTTTTTAATGGAAAAATATTTTATTTTGTATTTGTATTTTTTTCTCTGTTAAATATTTTTTTAAATTGATTAATTATTTAATTTACAAAATTAAATCTCTTCAGATGTCCATTCTTTATATAAAAACTAATAACCAATCTTTGGTAATTAAGGTTAATAATATACAAAAATATTTTTAAAACCACAAAACCCCAATTCATGTCAATTTATAACCTTGATATCTATTATTATTATTATTATTATTATTATTATTATTATTATTAGTACTGCATTTCCAGGAATTGTATCTAAACCTTCTCTCTCTCTCTCTCTCTCTCTCTCTCTCTGTCTTTAATGCAAAGACAATGTTCTGGTATTCTCTGTAATGTAAATATCAGTAATTACAGCAGTTTAATTTCATTGATTTAATTGTTTCTTGATGTCCTGCTAAAGCAGTCAGCCGCAGAGGTTTAATGACTTTGGTTGATGTTTAGCAGAAGTTCTGCTCTTACCTGGCGTTGACTGTGAGTCTCACCATCATCATCATCATCATCATATTCTTCATCTCCATCCTCATCATGATGATCATCTCAGCGGCAGCTGCTACATCCACAGAGAATAAACACTTATATGTGTAGAAGAATAAAGCAGAAATATTCCCTCTGTCCGGAAACACCCCGAGGAATCCCTCAGAGCTGGAGGCTGCTTCCTCTCCTCTTCTCTCCTCTTCTTTTATTTCGTTTCTTTATTCTTTATTTTTCCTTTTCTTGGTGAATAAAAGCTCACATCTTGTTCTCGGAGTGCGCGTGCAGACGCGTGCAGACGAAGTGACGCTGTCACGAGCTCAGAGCGGGCCGTTATCCCCAGCCCGGTCCCGGCTCTTATAATAATAATAATAATAATAATAATAATAATGTTCACTTCTTAACGCGAGCCGTAATGATGAGATCCCCGTTTTCTTCTTATTATTATTTATTCCTCTCTCTCTCTCTCTCTCTCTCTCTCTCGCTTCTGCAGTAACGGATCAGCTCCAAATAAGGCGGGAAAAGACGCCGCGCGCGAGCCGGGAAGTTTCTGAGCGGGAGCTTCACCGAGCGCGCGACGGCATTCTGTAATGATGAACAGAGAGAGAGAGAGAGAGAGAGAGAGAGAGAGACACGCGCAGAGTTCGCTAGTGTGTGTGTGTGTGTGCGCGCGCGCGCGCGCGTGCTTCCGCCCAGTTCTACTGTGAAGAAGAGAGACGCATAGGGAGAGAGAGAGAGAGAGAGAGAGAGAGAGAGAGACATGCACAGGGAGGGAGATACACATAAGGCCAGAAAGAGTGTGACACACGCACCCATGCATGCACAGAAAGAGAGAGAGAGAGAGAGAGAGAGATGGACAGAGAGACACACCCACCTGCACAGAGAAAGAGTGAGACATAGTGTAGATGCTCAGAAAGAGAGACACACATTCACATAGAGAAGGAGAGAGAGTGAGAGAGAGATGCACTGAGAGATACAGAAAAAGAGAGAGAGAGACATGCACAGAGAGAGACACACACATGCAAAGAGAGAAGGAGGGACAGACACGTGAATAGAGAAAAAGAGAAAGAAACACAAAGAAAAAGAGAGACACACACAGGCAGAGAGAGAGAAACAGACATAAACACAAACAGACAGAACAAGAGCGAGACATGCACAAAGAAACAGAGGGACAGCGAGACGGAGAGGGACAGAGAGACAAACACACACTGACAATGACAGAAAAAGAGAGACGTTTTGTTCTTCTGGTCTTCTTAAGCGTCACTTCATTTCCCTTTAGCCTTACAGTAGGTCTGAAGTGTGATACGTCACAGAAGTGTGTTTTATACCGTTATCACTTTTAAGTTCGGATTTCTTGTCATTGCAAAGAGAACAGGAGCGAGAGAGAGAGAGAGAGAGAGAGAGAAAGGTGGGGGGGGGGGGGGAACAGAGGGAACAGTTTTTTGTGTTCGCATCATGTGTTCCTGAGTTTAGTCTTCTCTTACTGACTCTGATATCAGGTTCGATTAGCAAAACAAGCTAACTGATCTTCACACACACACACACACACACACACACACATAGAGAGAGGGAGGGAGAGAGGGAGGGTCACTACACGGTAATAATCACAAATGAGATACATTTGTTCTGAAGAAAACGAGTTTAGAACAAAATTTCTAAACGAACGTTTGGATTTGCCGCGATTTGTGATCCGGTGTCAGAACCTCATTTGCATAGAGACACCATCTCAGTCCAAACGTCGCTGGAGGTTGGCGCTGAAATCGCAGCTCGGTGTCACTCACTCACTTTCTCACATAAATAACGAACGCTCGCTTAGTTGCTCGCTAGCGTGAACGCCGATTTGTCTTTGTTCCCCGAGGTACCACAGGAGTCCGTAAGGTCCAATTAGGAAGCGCGGATGGGACGCGGCGCTCACTCGGCCATGTCCCTGATACATCCTAATGAGGAAGCGGCTGTTTTACATTCATTCTCAGAGTCTTCGAATGATAGAGAAGAAAAGGAGGAGAGAAAAAAACAACCAGAAATCCATGTGTTTCACACAGATAGGAATTTAGCAACGTTATTCGTGAGACATGAACAAAATATTTGGAATTGTGAAGACGATCATGTGCGTAACATCAGAAGCAAAAACTCTAAATATTTCTCTCACTCATTACTCCCAGTTATGGTAGCTTATCTCAGGGGCTCGAGGCGGGCGGGGCACACCCTGGACTGGGTGCCAATCCGTCACAAGGCGCGCACACACACACACACACACACACACACACACACACACACTGACTTACATGCTTACATGCTACCTGCTGTGAGAGGAAACTGGAGTACATGGAGGAAACCCACCAAGCATGGGGATAACATGCAAACTCCACACACACACACACACACACACACACACACACACACACACACACACACACACACACACACACACACATAGGCTGGAACCACTAGTGCCTGGAAATATTTCATTTTGGTAATACATTGGAAAAAAATAGTTTACAGAAATGACGCTCCTGATGATGAGCTCCAGAAATCTCATTTATAAACACTGCGATTTTTGCTAGAATTTAATGGAAGAGCAGCAAAACCCAAGGGGAAGATTTATACTTTAATTATAGAATGTTTACATGATAAGGTCAATGCTTAAATTTCTTTAAATGATCTCTGCATAAAAGCTATAAATGGATAAGGGAGGAGTAAAAAGAACACAGAAAAAAAGGTTTTAAAATATAATATAATTTTTGTAAAAAATAAGTAAATAATAATAAAAATTAAGACGTTTCCCCAAATATTTGTCAAATAAAAAATAAAAAAAAAACTTTTACGGATTTTACAGAATTTAATCTGTGATTAAACGGGTGAAAGTACATCTGATCAGCGTAAGAAAGATCATTGTTGGACATTTCCTGAAACCACATCAGTCAGTTTTCACTGGTGCTCTTCATTGTTGTTTATTACTTTGTAAAATAATAATAATAATAATAATAATAATCTGTTAGCAAGATCATGTTAGATCGGTTATACTTTCTATCTTTTTCCAACAAATCCAGCCTTCTTCATTATGATTGATTAGATCTTCAGTGAGCATGAAATACAGTCCAGTCCTCCATCATTTATTATTATACAACAGCTCGTTACCGAGTATACCGAGCAATCTGATTGGACAAGAAGCTTTCCATGAGTAATGATAATATACACTGGGATGTTTAACTGTATTTATCTCTCCACTTCCCAGGTGTTCTAACACGTACAATAAGCAGGAAGGTGTTCGTTAGCATTAGCAGCAAACAACAACCAACAAAAAACAGTGTACTGCATTGTGATGATAGATGTTTGTTCATTTTGTTTATTGTTTTTTTTTTATTATTCTATCATTGGTTGATTATTATCAAATTAAATAAAAAAAATCTTTTATCCATGGCTATCGAAAAGACAGTGGAAAATATAATAATATATGAAATTTGGTATAAACAAAGTATCTCTAATCCCTGGTCGATATAAACGTGTGTGGTGAATCTACTGTAGGTATTCTAACGTATTAATATATTTCTTTAAACGCAAATTAATCATATGGCTAAATTTGACCCTAATGTCTAACTGTGTGTGATAATCATAATAAGTTGACTGAACCACCAGGTGAGCAAGTTTCATTACAAAAAGTTTTTAGATGGAAGTTTGGATAAACCCAAAGTCGTTAAATGTTAGTGTTTGAGATATTATAAAACTGTCTAATCCGTTTCCTCTCACCAGTTTGTCCTGCATTACTTTGTCTCAACGTTGCACATTTATAATACAAGTACAACTGTAATTAATTCTGATTGATCACAGACTATATTTGTGATTAACTAGATAAACTGTTTTAATTAAGTCACAGCACGAGTAGAATCACAAAGATCGGATAATTTGTGATTTATATACTGATAACTTTCAAACACTTTCAGCTGTGTAGATTTGGAGCTAAAAACCTGGACAGAGCGCGGGAGCGACAGGATCTAAAGGGAGGTCAGATGTTTATTTCTGCTCCGTATGCCACCCTGCTGATCTCGAGGATTCGGCTCTCGTTTAACCTTTGCCTTTTCATTTATCCGAATCCGTTCTGCGTCCGCGAGGCCGTGACCATAAATGCAGC
Organism: Clarias macrocephalus; assembly: GCA_011419295.1. Lineage (NCBI taxonomy): Eukaryota > Metazoa > Chordata > Actinopteri > Siluriformes > Clariidae > Clarias > Clarias macrocephalus. The sequence goes on from JAAGKR010003624.1 coordinate 52,201, forward strand.
TCTGTGCTCGTCCGTATATTGCGCTGCGGTCCTGCCTGTCTCTCAGCACCCTTTAACGTCAACCCTTCCACGAATACACCCTCAGTCCATGTGCTGATTAAACACGCGCACTTAAACGTGATTACGAGGAAGGAAAAAAAAGGAAACGGCGAACGAGCGAGAGAGCAAAATTGCTATTGGAAACACTAGCATTAACGCTGTTATTATTTCCGTCTCGTGCTAAAGCTGCTCGTGATAAAGAGCCTCCCGTCTTGTAATTTTCCTGCTGCGAGCTCGTTTTGGCGTTGTGGGTTGTAACGCGCTTGCTCATCTACCGACCGTTATTTCCCGAAAGGGCTCAGAGTATTTAATTAGTGTTTATGTGCCTTCAATGAACTGTAACTCATCAAGCCTCCTCCCTCATCATGAAGCTATTGTGACCTAAAAAAAAAAAAAAAAACATGCTACGCTATAAGCTATATTTACCACCAGAAGTTCAGCTCGGCACTGTTCTCCGTTCTGATTGGTCGGGGGGGTGTTGGTTAATTTATGCAGCTCTGACGCGGGATTAGCGTTAGCATTTCCGTAGTAACAGCTCATTCATAAAAATAATTTTCAAATATGTGTTGTTTAACTAAGAACAATGGGAGGAGGGGGGGGGGGGGAGGACAGGGGAGGAGATGTGTGTCTAGTGTTTATGGAAATCAGAAATAATTTCTCGCTCATGTTCTTTTATTATTTTTCAACACTTTAGTATTTCTGTCTCATTGCAGGTGCTCCACAACGTAGAAATACTAATATTGGCCGTGGTAAAAATACTCTACTATATTTATTTATTTATACTATATTTATATTAGAGTATGTTATGTTTGGCTCTATTTATTATCTAACAAGTATTCAAACAATTAAATTAAATGATGTGAAATACAATTACATCCGTACAACAAAAGGTACCATCTTTTGTTTTTGTAACATAAATTCAATTACAATTACATTACACAGATTCACATATATTACATACAGCATTTCTACATATATTTGCATCCATTATACACATTTTCATATATTTATATACTTTATATTAGATATCTATTTACTGATTGTTTACTTATTTTTATTGGTGAGCTAGATATCCCGCTCGGCAACTTTACACTATCAAGTACTGTAGGTGCATAAAGGCTCAACTGAACCTTATAGAACGAAGCAGAATTCATTTATTTATCTGTTTCTTTTTTCATAAAATCGCAGCATAAACTTTTAGTTCATAATTTAGTTGCGTAGCTGTGTTTTAGCTGGAGTTTAGGAACCTTCCAGAAAATAATAAACAAAAACATATATACAGTATATTAATGTACAGTATGTAAATGAAAACTCAAAGAAAACGATGAAACATTGTCCTAGAGTGAAATTATTACATAGGAAAAACCACATATTAAAAAAAAAAAAAAAAAACTATTTTATACTATCATAATGCAAAGTGAGGACCTTCCATTGATATTAACTATCAACACATCTCATTTACATAATGTTATGTTATTAATGCCACACTTAATTCCAGTCCAAAGCGTAACCTCAGCGACCCAAGGGAGACCTTTTGAAACTTTCTGTTTTTATAAAAAACAAAAAAGGGAAAAAGAGCGAAAGATAGAAATTGTGGGGACCTGAAAATCCATAAGATCATAAGATCAAAACTGTCAAGGTTTTTCTTCCTTTTTTTTTATGTTTTAACAACTTTTTTGTATTGGTTCTGCCCAGGACATATGAATAACACACACACACACACACACACACACACACACACACACACACGTGTATTACGTGTATTACACGTGTGTGTGTGTGTGTGTGTGTGTGTGTGGGTTCACTAAGGTTAAGGTTATGGTTAGATTTAAATGTAGCATAGCATTCACTAGCTGTCCTAATTATCATATTAACAGAAAGTCCTCATAAGGATAACGTGTGTGTGTGTGTGTGTGTGTGTGTGTGTGTGTGAGATAGAGAGAGAGAGAGAAGATTTAAGCCTCGATATAAGCTGTATTATTACTTGTGCAACCTGGGGTAAGTTGCCATAACAACCTCTTATATGACAAAGTCATGAAGAAAGTGTGAATGTGTTTGTGTGTGTGTGTGTGTGTGTGTGTGTAGAGGTACATGTGTGTGTTTGCATTGAAGCAGAAGAAAATAATTGAATTTCGAGCGGACGAGGCTGTAAGAGTCCAGCGTAAGAAATTCACATGCCAGCTTTTTGTCGTCTTTCTGAGAAGCAGCTCGGCGGTTTTTGTTCTGCGTGAAATATCAGAGCGCTCTTCCAGAAGAACATTACACACAGCACAATGAGAGAAATCTATCGGTGTATAAAAGCTGACTGAAGTGTGTGTCTGTGTACCAGGGGCTGAGAAACACTAGGACACTCCGGGGGCGAAATCGTTAATTATTCTCTATCATTATTTCAGATATCGATTGTGTTTTGTAACATTGTGTCACTGATGGATTATTTTTGATAAGCTGCTAGAAATTACGAGTTGAAGTGAAAGTTAAAGCACAGCTTCGGATGCACTAAACATTAAAGCAGAAAATTTTAATTAAAAATTAAAATAAGCAATTTTCAAAAACTTGTATAAATAACATATATATCTTTATATCTTTGTGTCACGTTCAGCTTATCTTGTGTATCATTCAAATAAGTAGCTTAGAAATGAGCGGAAAACGTCCATTCTCCGAGCTTTAGAGAGCAGAATGTGAGCTCTTGTTTGTGCCCAGAGCGACGGTAGCACCGAGTCTGGCCTTCGCAATCATGCGGCAGGGTTTTATGGTTGTGTTGTATCTGTAACATGCAAAAAAAAGTGCGTACTATGAAATATAATCCAACCGCAACCCTGCGCCTGTCATCATTGCCTTTTATTTTCGACTCCTTTGGGCAAAAAGTCCCTCTGTTTTAAAGTCTTTCACAATATAATATAGATAAATTCATTAAAACCAGAACAAACACTTTTTGATGAGAGATGAAGCTAGTTACTGATGTCGCGCCATAAAAATACACTCTGTCAAAAATGTATGTTATGTAACAAATCGAGAGAAATATTTTTCTTTCATCCCCCCAAAAATGACTGTACAGAGAAAGTAAACGTCCTTGAACAGGAAATGTTTTTCACGGATATGACTGAGACTCCTGACTGACTTCTGCTTAAAGTCTTTAAATCTGTCTGAATAAAACATATTTAATCAGTTATTATCATTATTAGGTTGATTTTAAAGAATCATTATAAAAGCTTTCTTTAAAGTTGTGACTCAGTGAAACACAGATTCATACAGTACATTTTGTTTTAGTTTCATGAAAAAACCCTTAAAAAAAGAGAACGCGAGGACGCATCAGTCGAGAATTTGTGAGACAGGGGAGTGGGCGGGGCTTCCCGGCATTGTCAGGGGAAACCAGAGCGTTCTTAACACTGACATTACTGTCAAGAAGGAAAACCTGATGTTAGCTGTATACGTCATGATACTTTACAACATTAGCCAAGTCACGACGCTTTATGCAGTTAGCTGCGTCATAACACTTTAGGAGGTTAGCAAAGTGATGATAGTTTAGGAAGCTAAGTGACGATGTCATTGTCAGCTAATATCAAACATTCCAAAACACTTACGCAGCTATAAGCAGACTTCTGTTCAACTGTGGAGAAAAAACAAGACTTGTAGCAGATGTGGTAGCAGAGCACCGTCGTGCAGAGATGATGAAATCGTTCTAGCGTACACGACTAGCTGCATGTGAACACACGTCCACTGTTACCTACATACAGGCTAAAGGTGGCTAATTTCTTATCTCGCTACTGAGATGTTGTGCTAATCCACATGAATACGTTTGTCTGGTGCTAACGCGCGCTCGCGTACTCATGTATGTGTTCATTAGCGCAATCAAGCGCACATCAATGTGTTTATTAGACACTTAATTCACTAAGCGCTCCTTAAGGAGAGGAGGAAGAGGGGTTGCTTGGCAACCTTTGGCCTGGATTTGAGCCAACTGTCCGCATCTCTCTCTCTCTCACACACACACACACACATATATATATATACAGACACACACACACACACACACACAAATGCGCACCATCATAGGAGTCTAAGAGCTTCCAAGGCAATTCAGGTCAGAGCAGTGTTTATAATGACACTGCCTCATTCAGAGAGTCGAAATGGGAAAAACGATGGAGAAAAGAGAGAGAGATTTAGGGAGGGAGAGGGAGAGGGAGAGCGCGTAGGGACGGAGGAGAAGAGGTCTGCAGAATGGAATTAGCTGAAGGAGGAGTTTCTGGCTGAGGCGTTTTAAAGAGTCGAGTCAGCAGACTTTCTCCTCTATTGTTCTAAAGGAGACATTACAGAGGAGAGGTACTGAAAAGGTATATAACCTCACTCACACACACACACACACACACCAGATAAATGTTGAAATATAAATCAAGGTTGCATCATTCATACATACACATACAGGAGGAAAACAGGAAGTTATTCTTTATTGATATAAATAATGCACAGCAACAAACATGCAAATTAATATTTTAATAAAACTAAAAGACATTTGCAGCACAATAGCCTACTGTACAATTATTATAATATATTTTTTTAGATCAATTACTCTAATAAAACTCATCATCTGTATGCCTTCCTGCATTTATTACTTCAAATATCGTATTATTTTGGCTTCCACAATTTGGTGTCCTGTTTGATAACCCTGTTTCTAAGATTTGTACATTACAATTTATGAAAAAAAATATTTTATTACATCTTTATTTACATCTTCTACTCCATTAAATAGTCCACAAGTGCATCAACAAATTTCCTGAAGATCAGTGAAGGAATAAAACCAAGTTTCCCCTGTCAGTATTTTTACTTCGGTTCATTTGTACGACGCTGTGACACTGACTGATGAGGCTGCTGCAGACAGAGTACAACCGCGTTACACGTATTATAGACTGAAATAAAAGGGAATCAATACAGTGCCCTTAATGTCATCCCGGAACTGGCAGAAATGCAAATTAACCCTTTAATAGTCAGCTCAACCTTTTGGTAGAGCACATTTTGAGTCTCTATCCAGAATCTTATCGAAGGATCTGTTGAACCTAATCTGACTGAGTAATCCCTACCACACAGATAATCCAACAGAGGTAAAAATAATAATAATAATAATAATAATAATAATAAAAATAAATCACTAGATGTTGCTGCTGTTAAACAGTCTGCCTTTTCAGTGGCTTTGCAGCACAATAAATAAATAAATAAATAAATTTGTACCACAACACAAAATGTTGGTATTTTACTTGACCTTCTTGATTTGTATAATATATTGCTAAATATTTTAACACTTTTACTATGAAGTGACATCTCAACCGTTTGGAAGAGGCCTACAGTATATATACTACGGTCTGTTAAAACTAAGTTTTATTATTGTTAGTCATTATTGTCGGATGTTAAAGGGCTGAGCACATCCTTCTGTATTTGTTAATTCTATGGATTAGAAATAAACACAATCTTGTTATTCATTTAAAAGCAAAATGTAAAAAAAAAAAAGACAAACTTTTTTTTCTTAATTAAATATTGAAATATATTTACACAACAATAATGTTAAAATGTTGTGACATTGAAATGAATTAGCATTCCACTTTGCTTCATATTTATTATTCATTATAAAAAATGAAAAGAAACGGCTTAACCGAACGTGCTGTGATGATATTTACTGGATAATAACCAAGTGTGCGAAATAAACCCAGCCATTTCCTGCTAACGTTAATCTCATAATACTGTTCAAAATGCTCACTTTAGACACGACTGTCGTGAGGATGTGGCTTTAGCGCCGACACTGGAGACTCCTTCCACCAGCGCTGAGTAAACACCAACTCTACCGCGCCGACGCTTTGTTTTATCTGTACGTGTGGAGCGTCGGCCAGCACCACAGTCCCCGTTACCGTGGAAACGCTGACGTACTGAACCGAGCTGAGAGCTGTGATTTGCCTTCCAGCAGGAACTACTTTCAGAGCCGCTGGTATCAGAAATCAGATTTCACAAATCAGCGAGTGGAAACGCTGCCGATCATCAGGATTAGTTCTAAAGACGTATTTGGAGCTCGGCAGCCGTGAAAAAAACTGCACAGGTAGATTTCGGTTCGTGGCGGCGCTACTGTAGCGCGAGGCAGATTTCCAGGAGGCTGATGCATGCCTTTGTGTTTTTCTCTACTCGGCTCTCTAATGCACTTCTCACCAGGCTGCCAGAAACACATCGACCCACTGCAGGCAGAATTTAAACAAGTTCTGAAGAAGAAAATAAATAAATAATGGAATCACTCCTCTGCCTGTTGGTTATTATTATTATTATTATTATTATTATTATTATGTACTTACTTTTAACTAAGAACAGAAATAATTACATTACATAACTTATTTAAATATAATTCAAATTTCTTTGATTTAAGGTTTGATTTAAATCAAATAAGGACCATAAGCTAAAATTTCTGCTGAATGAAGGAGTAAAAGCGATTGACATTTACAGAAGACTTGAAGCGGTGATGAGACTCTTAGCTTCAATAAAACATCTGAACCGTGTGAACGTTTTGGACGTACGCCCAAGAATGACAAACCCGGCCGACGTGCCTTGGAGCTCACTGCAGTCGTACCTGAGGACATTCAGCGAGCGGAACGTCTGAGCCCTGAGAGGAAGAGACGCCTGAACATGTGGAGGAAGAGACGCAGCTGTCTGTGGGAACTGTACACACGCACCGGCTACACGTTACAGGAGATATCGCCACATCCCCGTACACTCCTGACCTGCTCCAAGCCACTGCCACATGTTTGAGGCATTAATGGAGTTCCTGGGAGGCCGGCGTTTCAGATATTAGGCAGGTAGTCCAACGAGAAACCTTTCTCCCCTGGTGGTGTCCAAGCTCTAGTGAGACACTGGGATGAGTGCATAAAGGGAGTGTTTACTCTCAGGACTGTGTTCTGTTATTCTGTACGATAACAAGTACAAAGTCCCGCTTTGACTCGAACGCCTGCCATACAAATAAAAATTGTTATAAAACATATGGATTGTAAAAATGAGCTTCAAATCTATTGTATCATTTTATTTATTTATTTATTTATATTATAAATGATGCATTGTGATTATATGTGACTGTGTATAAAGTTGATATTTTACTACATTTAAAATATATAATAGTTGGTTTATGTAGAATAAAGTAAAAAAAAATTAATAATAATAATAAATCATCCCCTGAATCCCCTGACCACCCTCATAAACTAACATTTAAAGTAAAAAAAATATATAATTTCAATAAAATCTAATTAAACAAATGCCAAATATTATACAAATATAATAAATTTAAAAAATATATATGTATGTTTCCATCTTAATATAAGACAGAAATCTGGGAGCTTTTTGAGAATTTGAGAATTGCGAGACTCGTTGGCGTGTCCCAGACTTTAGTGATTAGGGGTAAAACTTTTCGGATTTAAAAACACTCTGCGTGGGGTGAATGAATATTTTTCTCCAAACACAGGAAATGAGCTGCATCAGCTAGTGAGGGATTACAGGACGGAGACGCAGCAGTTCTGCACGAGGCCCGGCTGAGGAGCTGCAGCGCGCCATCACACTCGATTAGCTGATATTATACACGAATAAGGAGAATAAACGACCCGGCTTTAGTTTAAACGATAACAGACAAGAGCTTCGATCCTGACTGTAATGATTCACATTTACAGTCAACGTTCAGTTTATGTGCTTTATTATTCCTCTAATGTTTGGAAGTTTCCATGAAATTATTAAAAAACAAACAAACAGAGCGTCTCTCTTTCAGTCACAGTTTTAAAAGGAAAAACTGACATCTCTTCAATAAATAAATAAATAAATGAAAGATATAAAGTTATAATGCATTTGTCTGAACTGTTGTCTGAAAAGCGTTGCTTTTCCTGGCCGCTCGATCCTCCTGATCCCAGACTCGACTCAGACGAAAACAGAGTCTCATAAAACACTCAGAAGTCAACAAGAGTTCAGTAAGAAGACCAACAATAAACCCACAGACACAGGAGGAGTGTGTTCACTGCGGTCGGAGACACGGCTGCTGGTAGTGTAGCACTGCCATCTAGTGCCTCTCCGGCTCTGGTACTGTGTGTGTGTGTGTGTGTGTGTGTGTGTGTGTGTGTGTGTGTGTGTGTGTGTGTGTCAGAAAGGAGAATTCATTCCAAGTTTGGTGTCAAATTGCAGCTTTTGCCTCTTCTGGTACCTCACCCTCATCCTGTAACACACACACACACGCACACACACACACACACACACACACACACACACACACACACACACACACACACACTGGTTGTTCAAACAAATTGTAAATGAAAAAACAGACAGACAAAAAACAGACAACAACAATAAAAAAAAAAAAACAAGATAAAAAGTTGGCTGAGAAAGAAAGAAAATCCAGACAGATGAAAACAATGAAAAGAAAGTAAATAAAATAAAACAGACAGATAAATAGAAACAAACGATATAAAATATTATATTTCATATCTTATTTAAGAAATAAAGAAAGGCAAAGAAACAAATACAGCAAGAAATTACACAATAATTATTGAACTATTTGCCTACTGATGATGATGATGATGATGATGAAGATGATTGTTGTTGTTTATCTGCTCAGTAACACACTGTGCGTTTGTGTCTGTGCGTTACTGAGCATTAAATGTAACTATAAGGAGATAAAAGCTCCGCGCTGCTCGTTACCTTATCTCATATAGTTTAATTCCCTCGTTAATAAATATGAGGGGGAGGAGCCAGAGGAGTCCCAGCAGCCAGGTGGCGAGCGGCACGTCACTGATGTAGAAGGTGTGGTGAGAGGCGGAGTCATGCCAGAGGAGGCGGGAAGCGGTTGCTATGGAAACACTCAGGATGGGTCTGCAAGTGAGAAAAAGACTGCATGAGGCTGAAATGTAAATGAGATTCCACGTTAAATAGAAGCGAAATCAGAACGCTTTGAGTGCCGGTCTGGAAAAAACCTGCCAGATGTTCAGGCAGCTGTGACACAAAGATGAAAAGCCTGAAGAATCACGTCTGTGATAAAAATGTCATTTTTTTATGCTAATATCTCTCCCTCTATACTGTAAATACAGTGTATAAAGAACCGAAATGACGAGACGAACAATATCACTTTGTTGTCTTCTGTGAGTTTATTTCTCCCAAAACAAACAAACAAACAAACAAACAAACAAACAAACATGCACAGTCCAGTTTCAGTGCTGTATATTTTGGCCCATGCTGAATTTTTGACAAAACGAAATGTAAATTTTTTAAAATCACTTTGCAATCTCCTGGAAAAGATCAGCTTCTGTAAGAAACCAGGTGTGGTTAAAGAAAAACAACCTGGTTTATACTTTGTGATTTGAAACTATTTCTATAAATCACCAAGTTTGCATCGTTGCATTTGTGATTTAGCGACATGGAAACAATCAGTTTGTGAGTGTTAAAGCCTCCACAAATTTAACAGCCAAATTCAATGTTTTTCCTTTTTTATTATAAAATGTGAGACATATACACCCACTCACAAAAGTAAGTACACCCCCCCCCCTTAATTTCAGCAAACAATTTCTCACAGGACAATAGAAATGACACTTGGATATATTTTAGAGTCGTCAATGTGCAGCTTGTATAACAGTACACATTTACTGTCCTCTGAAAATAACTCAGCATACAGACTTTATTGTGAACACAGCTGGCAACAAAAGTAAGTGCACTCTAAGTGATAACAGCTGTACATGTTTAACCATGCAGAGTCACATGACCTATTCATCATGTTCATGTGTTTGTCAGTGGACGAGTTTGTACGTCTCCAGACCTGAACACTATCGAGCACCTGTGTGGGTCCTCAAGCTGAAGGTGATGCGTGTGTCTGACATCCAGCAGCTCCGTGATGTCATTATGGAGGAGTGGAAGAGGATCTCAGCAACAGCATGTGCAGCTCTGGTGAAGTCCAGGTCCAGGAGGATTCAGGCCGTGATAGATAACAACGGTGCTCACACACAATACTGACACTCTGGACACAGTTTTCACATGTTCACTTTGGGTGTACTTATTTTCACTGCCAGTTATTTAGAAAATAAAGTTGAGTTGAGTTATTGGTAGAGGACAGTAAATCTGTACTGATATACAAGCTGCACATTGACGAAGTTTCATTTCTACAGTTTTGTCCCTTCAGATCATATAATAAAGTGGTTGCTGAAATGTGAGGGTGTATTTACTTTTGTGAGATACTGCATACCGTATGTGCAACAGTAAAAGACCTTGGTGTGATTATAGATTCCAGCCTTTCGTTTGAAGCACATGTAGATAATATTACCAGGATAGTTTTCTTTCACCTCAGAAATATTGCCAAGATAAGAAACATATTGTCACTAAATGATGCAGAAAAACTAGTTCATGCCTTTATCACCTCTAGGTTGGACTATTGTGACGCCTTACTGTCTGGTTGTTCAACTAGGTGTATAAACAAGCTTCAGTTAGTACAGAATGCAGCAGCGAGGGTCCTCACTAGAACCAGAAGATACGAGCACATCACCCCTATCTTATCTACACTGCATTGGCTCCCTGTGAAATTTCACATTGTGTGAAAATGCAAATTTTTAATGACGTAGGTGTAGTTCCGCGACCGGTCTACAGGGGCGCACCACTGAGGTTAGAGAACACACAGTGTGTGGTATTTTTTCAGGTTTTTGTGGTATATAAGGTCTTAGGCCCTAAAAGCGACAGAAATGATCCCCAGACTAAGATAAAGGTGCCTACGTTGCTGGAATTATAAGGACATGTCCCCTGTCCTCATAAACCCAAATGTCCTCATAATGCTGGTGCGTATTCAGGTCAAAAGTCCTTGTAAACCACAAAAACCAACACACACACACACACACACACATTGTAAAGTGTGAGGTGATGTAAGACGCACTACACGTTTCATTCCTGAAATTGTTTGTCGATACAAAAAGCAACATGACGCAAACAAATCTCACAGACATCAATCGTTTCCTCCTCTCGTCCCTCCAGGTCTCTGCCCCCCCCACCCCACCCCATGCCCCTCCCCCCACCCCATGCCCCGCCTCTCGGTCGGTGTTTCCTCAGTTCTGGACAAAAATGAAGTGCTTCCTCGTGTAAACTCACAGCATCGTTGCGGTTGTTGGTG
>JAAGKR010003625.1:0-29947 GCA_011419295.1 Clarias macrocephalus
AGAGAGGGGGGGGGGTGAGGGAGGGGGTGATGGAGAGGGAGAGAGAGGGGGTGAGGGAGGGTGAGAGAGAGGGGGGGTGAGGGAGGGTGAGGGAGGGGGGGGTGAGGGAGGGTGAGAGAGGGGGGGGGGGTGAGGGAGGGGGTGCCAGACAGCTGAACACTAAGACGCAGGTGCCACTTTCCTTTTTTATCCCCTGCACTCGTCCTCTAATTGCCACACTGGACTGTTTCATCTGAAAGCTAAACTTTCCCCTCGTTATGGAATATTCCTGACTGACACCACAGCATCGATCCACCTGGACATCTGGCTGCCTCTGTGTGTTGCTATGCAACTGGATGCTTTTTGGTTTTTTTCAGTACTACTCCTGCACTGCAGTCCGCCCGTCACTGCTGGAGTGGCAGGAATCTCTCTGGGTTCAGCGGCGAGAGAAGTGCAGAGCAGAACTTTAAACCGCAAACGCTCAGTAAGCTACGGGCATTAACTCGTATTACACAGTAAACATCTAAAACCCCGGACTGCATCATCAGTACTGGAAGTGCTTTCATGCACACAGTGACATCAGGAGCAGCAGTGACCCTGAGACCTGCCCCGCCCCAGAGGTGCTGAGAGATTATCCTGCCCTGGCGTCAACTGGTGTTAGGCTTGTAGCCTCATCAGCTCCGGAGTGGTGATGAATAAAGCTCTTCCTCATCACAGGAGGGGATCAGTAACGCTTTCGAGCTTCTACTACCTTTTAATAACTAGTGAATAAAAAAATAAATATTAATCAGCTCAGATTTCATTAGCCTGCAAATGTGCTCTTTTTTTCTACAGATTCCTGTTTACTGAAATTTCCAGCTCACTGATTTTCCCTTTTTTTTTTTGACCTGCTTTTATTTCCTATGAACTCAAACCATTTCCTCTGACAGGAGGTGAGGGTGCCGAATCACACCACGTTTCATCTGTCAGTCATTTCAGATTCGTGTCACAGCGGCTCGTCTGAAGGGTTTTTTTTGTGGCAGGAGGAAAAAAGACTGTTTTTAGGTCTCAGGAAAGAAATAAATAAAAAAGTTCTCATCCAAGAAGATGAAAAAGTTTCTCAGAGAAGTACTAAGTACTAAGAAGTAGTTAAAAAAAAGATTTATTAAATATCAGACGTATTCAAATAGCGCCGTGGTGCAGAGGGCGTAGACCTGAGGAACATCTGTAACAGACGTCTAACACCAACACGGTGTTATAGCCATAACCCGCCTCGTCCCAAACTCTCCACGTGTAAGCCGTCCCTGGCTGCCCGTCGTCTCCGCGTGCGCTCGGCCTGAAGTGCGGCGCGATCATCCAGCTGTTCAGCATCAAAAGGCAGCGTGTTCATTATCCTGAGAGCTCCTTCATCCCACGTCATGCGCTCGAGCGCTTTGCCATCGGCTTCTCTTTGATGATGTCTGGAGGGGATTCTGCACGTGTTCCTGCTGCTCGGCTCTTCTCTTCTCACCTGAATTAAAACCTCATACTCCCCCGGATGCTTCTGGAATCTGTCCTGCTTTAAAGGGCACACGGTTTCTATTCCTCTAACGAGGCGCCTCAGGTCTCAGAGTCGCTACCTCCCAAACCTACAGCGCGTTTACTGCATATGTAACTACTGTTAATGTGACTCGGCACGGCTACAGCAGCTCAGGACCGACTACAGGAGACCGCGGATCGAATTATGGAATATACAGGACACGGGGTGTATAGGAGACCTGAGGGTTGTAAATAAGTTCTGGCACCTTTGAAAGTCTTTTGAAGCTGTGAAGCCACGATCTTACCATGAGGTTCATCAGTGTCGGAAAAGCAATCATAGCAATCTATAACAAAAGAAAGTGGGAACTTTACATATACATTTTACATCACACACACACACACACACACACACACACACACACACACACACACACACACACACACACTGCACATTATTTATATTTTCTTATTACGCAAATACCATAATCCTGATGCCTGGCAGTCAGTGTTTTATACTCAAGTGTGATGAAGAAGTGTGTTTTAACTAGCCTGGGGGGTGTCTGCTGACTGTGTGTGTGTGTGTGTGTGTGTGTGCGAGAGAGAGAAGCCACAGGGTCGCGGGTTTCCACGGAGCGTGACATGACCTTGCGTCTCTGATACACTCACTCTCTCGGTCATAAATGCTTTTTCTCTGCCTCTCAATCTCTCCGTTTCTCTCCGTTTCATTTCTGTCCATTTGCCCCTTCATACCCCTTTATATCTATCTGACTGTCTTTCACTGTCTGGTCTCTCTGACTGCCTACGTGTTTTAGATCCTAAACCTGATCCATCACCCTGTGAGTAACCACAGAGAGAACGCCTAGATGAAACGCAGGGTGGTGTCATGCCAATAAATTAGGCCCACACCGGGTGATTAAAGGGCGTCACGGGGGCGATGTGGTTAACACTGTGGCCCCACACCTTCAGGGTCCGGGTTTTAATTCCCGCCTCGGGTCTGCGTGCGTAGTTTGCGGTGACTCCGGTTTTCCTCCCACAGTCGGAAGACATGAAGATTAGGATCATTGGCGTTCCCAAATGGCCTGTAGTGTGGAGCGTGTGTGTGTGCATGCTTGTGTTTCCTGTGATGGATCAACACCCATCCAGGCTGTACCCCAAGTCGTATGATTCACTCCTGCAGTCAGGACATTTGGTATTTTCGATCAGAGCCAGAGCTCCACGTCCCCCTGGTCTCCCATCACCTGCCCTGCAGCACCACGAGCGCTCGGATAAACCCACGTGCACTCCGCATTCCTGCTGCTTTCCATCTTCCATTCTCCAAAGCCTCCCTCTAGTTTTGAATCATGGCTCTTTATAATCAGTTGTCTGTCCCAGTACTGTAACAGAATCCCATCACAGACACATTGTGTGAAGCGGCACATTTCAGATTACAGGAGACGGCATTTGAGGCACAGTATTAGTGTTTGATAAGGAGAACTACAGTGTGTCTCTAAAGTGTCTCTAAATCTGAAACGTCATCACATGTGAGAGTACATAAGTGGAGGTGGAGTCACCACGCCAAGGTGTGGAAAAGATCCAAACTGTCCTCCTCAGAAGGACATGAGATGAACTGGAAGCTGCTGGAACACCCGTGTCACTGTCTACGGCCAGGACGGCTACAGTACATCACCGTGCACCGAAAGGAATGAAAATAGTCCAATCCGTCCAAGAAATAAAAATCCAGCTCCACTCAAGTCTGCAGCTGAGCACATGGACAAAGAAAAAAAGCCTTCTAGAGGAACATTTGGACCAGAGGTATGCTTGGAGGAGTAAATATGACATGTAGACATGGTGGTGGGAGCATCACAGTCTGGGGCTGTTCTGCCACCAGTACAACGTGGATGGAATCATGAAGTACTGTAGGAGAACCTCAGAATTCCTCAGTAGAACCTCAGATAGAGAGGAGGCTGAAATCAGAGTTCTGCCAGGAAGTGCCTGCTGAAGGTGAAAGGACCTTAGTGAATATAATGTACAGTACTGGGCAAAAGTCTTAGTATATATATATATAATATATATATAATACTATATTATCTGTAGTACAAATTTGTTATACATATAAGTTGTCTTAGAATGCGCTTTTACATAATAATGCAGAAATAATAAAATTCCATAATAAAATTTGTACATCAGATAATATGGCGCCTAAGACTTTTGCCCAGTACTGTACATTACATTCTCACTCAGGTCCCTTCACCTTCAGCAGGCACTTCCTGGCAGAACTCTGGCCGTATACTGGATATTTGACCAGCCACATGCACACCGCTGCTACTGCAACAACAACTTTAAACCACAGAATCCAAGGAACATTTTTAAGGAAGGAAAAGTCTCGAAACACAATCCCCTCCGAAAGTGCTTATCTGGATTTGAGATCAAAAGATGAACGAGAAAACAGATCTGAGTTTCAGTTCCTAAACTTGTGATAACATTCATTTCTCTCTTTCCTCTGCTTCTGGCTGGCTCCCTGGTCCTCATCATGGTTTGTCCATTTTAAGAACAAATGCAGCCTTCACTTGTCAAAGCCGGAGCTCAACTCAAGAGCAGACACTTAGAGCTAAAACTGTTCTAACAGAGACCATCTGGACATCAAGGAGGCACTTGGCGGGCACATGATCCGATACGGTTGTCAGTTGAAGAATGCACGTTGGTGTACCAATACTTTTGGAAGGGACTGTAGTTTAGAAATATAACCGATCATTCATGTTAATAGTTAACATTAACCAGCTGGAACTCTTTGCCATTGTGTCAGTTGTTTTTTTTAGTTAGAACTGAACTGTTTATTAAGCTCATGGCTGGTTATTTAGACATTATAATGAATAAACAGTTAAGGTGATGACGATGGAGAGCATTAGAGTGTGAACAGAGTAACTCTGAGTAAAGATGTGTTTTATTTTATTAGATATACAAGTTTGTGAAACAAAACTACTGTATGATTCTTCACTAAATGTGCTGCTGGAAATATTGGAAAGAAAAGGTCCAGAAACGCCTTGATGATCTCAGAGCGGGTTGAGTTTCATCATCACGCTGAACTACAGGACACGTCCACAGACCAACAGCTGGTCATTCTTCATTCAGAGTAAACGTAGTGCTTACAGGAGGTAATGACTCACACCGCTCACGGGCCGGGCTGGGCCGGGCCGGGCCGGGCCACAGATCATGACTCTCTCTACAGCACTGGTGCTTATTATGCACATTCCTGTAACATGGGCTGAGGGAGGATTTTATAAATGATGCTGAGTATGTAAAATTATTTCACGCACACGAGACTGCCGTCGGTTTTCTTGAATATTTGAAATCACATTACCTCTCGGTGACAGAGTGATCGAGTGGAGGGAGACTCCAGCCTCATCTGATGCAATTTTTTATTTTCTCTCCTGCAACCATCCCACAATTCCTTTATGCTTCATAAGATCTGACATCCCCCCCCCCTCCCTCTCAATCCAGCACTTCATATTAATGACCAGAGAGCAGAGTGACACCCGGGCAGCACCGTGCTTGGACGTGGCCAATTTACAATTTGCTTTTCGGGAATGAGAGTCAATAACAGGGCATTTCCTTTCTGTATTTCATTTAAAAGTTGAGGTCACAGTAACATTTTAAATTCACTGTTCAGCTTTTTTTTGGCCCAAAAGCAAAATGCTTTGTTAATATGAACATTACACACATTTTAAACATACAAGCTTTCTCTGAAGAAGGTAGACACCAATCTGTAGCTGTATAAAAGCCTGTGATGAAGCACTGACACACACCAATCAGGCAAACTGAACAACACTGATGATCAGTCAGACTATCAGAGCAGCCCAGACTCACCCTGCCCGAGGTGGAGGCCGAAGACCAGGTCGTCTGCTCGGACCCTAAAAAAGTCAACGAGAGAAAGGTACCAGAACACCCAGGGCACCACAGGCTACACACACACACACACACACACACACACACACACACACACACACACACACACACACACACACACGGAGCAGTCAAAGAGCCCAAGGCTGCCGGCTCGGCCTCTGAACCCCCCCCCCCTCCCCCCCGTCTGAGCACACCCTCTCCAGATGGGTTTAAAATGATGTAACTGCTAAGTGGAAAAGGTTGGAAATCTAGCGATATGCTGCTATGAGTTGCATCAATAATGCAGAGGCCGTCAAAGCCAAAACACCCCCAACTGTCTAATCTCTAATGTAACACCACTATAAAGTATTAAACAAACAGCATGTGAATGCTATAAGTCTACCTGAGCCTCCAATAACCACCTGGACTTCATATTAACATCAATTAACAACTGTTAGACTGAACTTCCTGCCACCCAACACACAGTACGAGTGCAGATCAGCTCCTGCTCTCCGTTATCACCCAGATGAGGATGGGGTCCCTGCTGAGTCCCTGGTTCCTCTCAAGGTTTCTTCCTACTGCCGTCTCAGGGAGATTTTCCCTCAGCACCGTCGCCCTCGGCTCGTTCATCAGGGACCATCTGACCGGTTCTTGATTCACACACGTTCACATTCCATACAAACGTGAATAATTATTTTGATTGTGTGAAGCTGCTTTGCCATGATGAAAATAGTTAAATGCGCTACACAAATAAAAATGAATTGAATTGAATCGAATGGTAATGTCAGGAAAGTACTGAAATGGATACGAGTACTAAAATATGAGCTACATGTTTCACGATTCGTGTCTTCACAAGAACCAGGAACCTGCAGCACGAGTATAACGTGCTCACACTCTAACAACATTCACGTACAGTAACGTTTCCAAAGTAAGGGTATTTAATAAACTCTTACAATTAATACCATCCCTTTATTAACCTTTTACACTCAGCAGATCCTCAGTGATGAACCATAAACATGCTTTTGAATGAAATCTTAGTCATAAGGAATAAACCATGTGTCTGATTTGGGCTTTAGGAAACAAAAATCCAACCTTAATTAACCCCATGTTTTATATTCCGTACAGTAAGGAATAGCCATAAGTATTACTGTTACACTATAAAGAGTGACATACAGGGGTGTCACATACTGTCCACTCCACCGTGTCAGGAGGCAGATATGAGATGACGCTGCTGTACATGGGGACTTTGTTTAATCTACTTTAGAACACGGAGCACATATTAATGTACAGTGTTAGAAACTCATAGAGCACGATGACATCAGCCCTATGCCAGGAGTCACAGTGTGTGAGGGCCTTCGTGTTCTTCTGGCCCAAGCACTGCGCTAGGACATTAGCACGATGACATCATGGCAATTACATCATCGTCATTGCTATGATAGTTCTGATGTCGATGTGTGTGAAGGGACCTTTTGTTTTTATTTAAGGATTTTATTTTCTCCAACGTCTGGGGGCTTTCAGGGGTCTTAATGTGCTCAAAAAGTCATGAAAATGGACAGACTGGTTGTAATCTGCTGCCTTGAGGATGTCTGAGCGGCTGGACATGGTACTCTTACACGGGACACATTTAGAGCTGGACAACTTCCGCCTTGCATGTCATGGGCTCAACTCCACAGGAAGTCAGTTATTTTGGGTCATTTGCAAAACGCACCCAATGAAGTTTGATAAACTCCTGCTAGTGGATTTATATGATCACCCACATAATATTTTAAACAGGTCAGCTGTAACGATGACTTAAACTTATGACTAAAAGTGGTTAATAACTTTCTGTGTGACATCATATTGAGAGACATCATAGTGTGGTGCTTTTTTACCCCCCAGCCATCTGGGGATTTTTAAAGGTCTTGACATGGTACGTCCCCTTTAAATGCATTTACATTTAGCAGACGCTCTTATCCAGGGAGACTTACAAAAGTGCCCAAGTGTCCGTCTTGGGATGTGCCCACTGTGCCCACTCTGCCCACCAGGGGGTCGATGGCACATGGTGCTTGGGCCCACTGATCTTTGCCTGCAACTATATTTAGCTTTTCAATATCTAAATGCAGGCTGTCATCAGCGTTCAGAGATCTCCTCCCTTCTGGAACAAAGGGGGCAAAGCTACGCTACGTCACAGTTATGTCCGAATGTAAGCGTGTCACAGTTATTCCTCGCCGGATGTAACAGTAGGCAGCATCGTCTATGTGAAATCCTGCATCTGGGGTGGGCGTCGACTGCACAGTTATCTAGATAGAGTTAACGTCGTTTCCACACACTGGACCTGCTGCATAATACAAACTCCCACTTCATCAAATCAAGTGATTCTGGCCTCGTGTACCTTCCACATATTCATATTATGTCTGCTTTTATTAAAATTACGTTTGTCATGTACTTAATTGTATTTAATGTAGTTTAACCACTTTTTATCCATTATTTCTTTTTGCTCAACTTACATAATTTACTTGAATAAAAATTCTGTTGTTCATTTCAAATGTTAACACATGAATCATTTTTTTCACTGTAACCTTTTTAAATGTGCTAAAGAAAAACAGGTCTATAGAAAAATAAACGTATTAAAAGTTTAGCCTACTGCGCAGAGTTTGCGAGCCGAGTCGTTCAGAGGCTTTAAGACATGTAGATAATATTCCAAACGGTTGATGTAATAACTTGTCAATCCCCAGGGCTCCGGAGTTCTGAGTGTGTAGGTGTGCTTTCACACTCGGCTTTCTATTCGTACTTCCTGCACTGCCGATTGTGTTTAAGACAAAAAATAAAAAATAAAAAAACGTGACACACAAATGGTAACCATAGCAACACTCCTTTAAGTCATCCAGTCGTGCCTAACAAACCTGCCTTCTATCTACACTAGACTTACTCTCATCAGTAGTCAAGACTAAAACTAAAGACTAAAACTTGATGATAAAGTGGTTTGTTTTCACTAGCGAGCAGAGACGTCATTACCGGACCTCAGCGATCGCCGGAGTGCCCCCTGTCTGCCCTGAGGGCGGGGTCCAAGGAAGCACCCCTGTGATCACCATAGTGCCCTACAAGACATGCCCATCAGGATAGATTACTATGTTGATTAGTTTGGATCAAAGCGACTGACAACAAAACAAGAAAACAAGCCGCACAATATTTTAGCCCCCCATCAGAACCTGAGGTGTTCAGGGTTTTCCTGACATCACTGCACTTATTTAATGGCACTTGGTGTCATGATGAACTCATGATGATAAAAGCGCTACCTAACATCAGAAGAGGCCACACATCTCAGTCTGATACGGGTTCCTGCTGAGGATCCTCGGCCTCCTGACAGCAGCCGCAGCGGCAGTTCCCGTGGCCTCGCTGTAACTACGGGACTCGCAGAAACAGATGATCATCCTGAGACTCACACACAAAAATATCACACAGAGTCCTGTTCGACATCTCAGCAAGAGGCGCGGACTCCAGAGTAACGATGATGCAAGGTCTTACTGACAAAAGGAGTCTGCTTGGGACCGGCCCCCCACTGGGCAGAGAAAAATCACCAAGGACATCTTGCTGGGTGGAGAGTAACATCTCACTGGGGCTGAGATGCTAATTACAGTGATTCTAATCCTGGATACCCCAAGAGAGAGGAGAGTGGGGTCACCTCCTGGCACTGCGGCGTCCCTTACAGCCCCTCCTTACAAATCTGAAAAACTCTTTCATCTGATGATCATTTCAGGAATAAGAGAAAGAACTCATTTCGATAATGAAAACTAAAATGTTTCCGCAGGCAGACGGCCCATTTCACTTGAAGTACTGTACAGGAACTGCATCATCCTCAGATCCATCACACACTCTGGGTCCAACCTGTGGAAGAATTCTCTCTCTCTCTGTCAGGCTGAGGGTCATGTACGATCTCGCTATACAAGGAGAGACCTTAAGGAAACATCCCCCCCATGCATGTTACTTCTATTTCTAATGAAATGTAAAATAGCTGTTTTTTGAAACTTCACAGCTGGACCAGACCTTTATGAATGAGGACTGAATTTCATCTGGGAGCAAAGTCGCAGACGAATCTGGAACAATCTGGACTCAACATCCAGAGCTTGAACAGACATCAGGCTGAGAGCAACTACAGGAGAAAGTGTACGTCTGGGCAGGAACGGCGCGCGGCCTCCAGTGATTCCGTCCGAGTTTTAATCCAGACTCCGCGGCGTTATTCGGCGTAACGTCACTCTGCTCAGGAACTCACTCTGTCTTTGCATATATATTTATCGCTTCTGTCATTGGACGAGTCTTTAAGCGTCCGCACTGTGTTTCTATTCCTAACAGATGTCACAGATGTCGATAACAGGCTAATTCTGCGTAATAGGGGCGCTGACTAACACCCCTTCAGGAAGAAGAGAAGTGGAAAGGTGCGAGCAGCGCTGATCATTTTTCTAATAACGAGCACAATAATAAGCATAAGACGTGTTTCTCTGAAGAATAAAGTGTTGATATCACCTCCCTGCAGACGTATTATTCCTTCCTGTGATGAAAATCACCTCATTTAGCCTTCATGTTCACACTCATCTTTCAAAGGCTTTGGGGGAATAAAGTCAGCTCGGCTGAGGGGAGAGGTGTGGGATTGGATGGGTGAAGCTTAATAAAAATAAAACAGCTCAGAAACACGTCTCTGCTAATGTTTTGCACCTTCGTGCGCTTCGTCCTCATTGACGGCTGCAAGAACATTTCCATCAGGTCTTACACAGAAGTGTTTAATACAGCAGAGTGCGGATCGTTAGAGACGTTCATTAATGAAGGTAAGAGAAGAAGATATGCAAGATGCATCTTTCTGCTGCTCCAGACATCAGAATATTTAAGAGGTAAACCTAAAGTGGGTGTGGCCAATCTGTCTCAGTGGCTGCCGTCTGGTGCGAGACTCGAAGTGAAAGACTGAACAGCAGCTTTCTCCATCAGGCTATAAGGGCATTAAACACACGACCTCGCCAATGACCGACACAAACACAGTTGCACAGACACACAGTCACTTTATGCACACGCGTCACTGAGTAGAACTTATTCTCTATAATCTATAGTATATCATATATAATCTATATCATAGTCTTGCATTCTTATTATTATTGTTTTTTGTCTTCTTAATAATCTGCACAGTCTGGAGTTTGGTGCAATTGTACTTCACTACTATTGTACTTGTACATCCATGTCTGTGACAAACAAACTTCTTGAATCTACTTTTATTCAATTCCCTCCATCTACGAACCTCTGTGACTGATGACGACCGTTGTATTTATTCCCACTTTCACGTTTTACGTTCGTATTTCCGGTCAACATTAGGGTTGGGTACCGAAATCTGGTGCCGTATTGGTACCTGTATACCCGGTATGTACCGGACCGAAACAGAACGCAAATTTCGGTGCCTTGATTCGGTGCCACTTAAATGCCTGAACTGTGGATTAATATATTTGTTCTCTGGGGCTCTGATGATGACACGGTTGTAATAAACATGAGATTCATCAACACACCTGATCGCTAGTCAAATTTAAATACTGCATTCATGGGGTGTCAGAAATGATCGGAAAAATTAATTATTTCCTTAATTAGAAAAATCTTGAGGACTTCGGAAAGCTTTGATAATACAAGTCCAAAACACTGTTGCAGTAATGTTACTGTCCATTTTATTTTTGTAGATTAAAAGTTCATTAGATTAGCTGAAAAAAATGAAAAGCACAAATCATCGGGAGATGAGACGATCCGAGATGCGCGTGAACGCAGCCACTAACGTTACACTCGCTCTGACGGCAGCAGGGGGCTACCGCTAGCTTAACTTGCTACATTAAACACCTTCCGTTAAAATGCCTAAAACTAAACGGTCGAAAGTGCGGCTGGATTTCACAAGAAAGGATTCCGACAGCGCGACGTGCAGCAAATGTTTTACAGCAGTTGTGTGTAAAGAAGGAAACACGTCAAATCTAATGAAACATTTGAGGGCAAACGGAATAAACTTTGACACGTTGAGGACAACAGCTGACACTATCGGTGTGGACGACCCCGACCCCAGTCAGACCCACCGCAGCAAAAAGGAGTCCAGCGATTATGATGACGTCAGCAGCCTTTCCGCAGGTTAGCAGTCGGCTAATGTAATGTTAACTGCAAAATGCTAATCTTACATTCATGCTAACAAACGGTCAAACGATTTGTAAAATACTAATGTAACATGGATTCTGTTTATGATTATGGCTTTCCAGCTGGAAATTAAACTTTTAATACATTGTTAAATTTTAAGCATAAAATTTTTTGTTCAATAAAAATGTATTCTTGAGTCACCCACCATCATTTTGTGGCTTTTGCAAAGTATCGGTTCAGGCACCGTTTTGGCACCGGTACTGGTTTAAAAGTATCGATTTGGCACCGGTATCGAAAAAAACCCAGACGATACCCAACCCTACTCAACACTCACACACACAGACTACAGGCAATTTGGGAACACCAATCAGACTAACCTGCATGTCTGTGGACTGTGGGAGGACACCAGAGTACACGGAGGAAACCCGGCAAGCACGGGGAGAACCTGCAAACTCTACACCCAGACCCCGAGGGGGGAATCGAAATCAGCTCCCACCACTTTTGTCTTTCTTTGTCCACTGAGCTCCTCCTGTAACCCACAGCGCTTCACGTCTGATCTCTCACACGCCCCGAGAACGTCACAGCACAGCCATGCTGATCTTTAGTGCTCATTTTCTTTCCCTCCGCATGATCCCGGTGTGCCATGTCGATGCCGTGTAAACCTTCCCGGCAAACTTTATTTACTGAAAAACAAACAATTGTGTGCCTCCTCTTTGTCTGTGTGTTTGAAAGCGTCAGTGTTTATGATTGAAAAACAATGTAGAACAGAAAAATTAATAAACAAAGAGTGAAGAGAAATAAGCTGTGAGGAAGTGCAGTAAGAAGTCAACACCACTCCATAAGATACCGCAGCAGTCACCAGATTTGACTCCGAAATCAGACGGGATTTTTTAGCTCGGAAACGCCATCTAGAAAATATTCTTGCTTACATAGCAGCCGCTTGTACACACACATCCATAAGTAGATTCGCACATTAAGATCCAAGTCCTACAAGAGCAGCAGATGAACTGATGTCGACGATAAGCTACTGTTAGCTAACATGATGACTGATTATAGCGTTTTGCTACAAAATGAATTGATTCTCTTCTAAATCAGTGTGTGAATTGAGAGACAGGCACGAATACTGTAGGTGTGTCCTGGGATGTAGCCAAAGTTATTAACAGTTCTTTGTCTTTTTTATTTTGGTGATGTTGGTGCGACCTGATCATTGTTTACCTCCGATCATTCTGGGATCGGTACGAAACATACATGTACACATACAGCGTGAATTACTCGAACAGACGGACCAACACACACACACACACACACACACACACACACACACACACACACACACACACACACACACACACACGGAACAGAAGACTGACATTCTAACATCCAGACATTCCCCTGCACAAGTCAGGTATTAGTCGTGTAAGTGGGATGGCGAGTCAGTGGCTCATTAATCAGAATGACTTTGGGTTGAGGTGAGAGCGCCGCTCTTCAAATCCCTCCATCAGCAATCGAGTCCGGTCTCTGATAGTTTTTCTGATTACTCAGCGCTCACATCTGATTTAAACTCTCCTGCCTTTATGCCAAACGACTTTCACTTTCACCGCAGTAAAACCGGAGCACACTTCATTTAGCTCCCACAAACCCTTTTACTGCCAGCTTCATCTTCATCTCCTCCCTGATATTCACACCACTATCCTCCATATGTATTGGAACAGCAGGACAAATCTTTTTCTTTGGCTAGACACAGAGGACACCTGGGACACCTGGGTTTGAGGTCAACAGAAGGATACCAGCAGGTGGGATTTCAGGGAGAACTTCAGCACATGGTCCGTGTTAAACAAGTGAAATAAGTCGTCTAGAGACCCGAGGATGTGTCGCCGTACGAGGATGTGACATTTTCTCCCAACTTCATTGTCTGTATAATATAACATAAGGTATCATTCTTTTGCCAAACTTCTTCCTGTCTGAAGACACTGATTACATTTATACACAGCAGTATAGTCCGGCTCTCAGGAGGATAATGGCACGCCTCCCAATAAAAAAAGAAAAGAAAGAAGCAAAAGTATTGGAACATATAAGCATAAAGTACATTAGTGTGAGCAACACGTAATATTTAGTCGCATATCCTTCGTGTGCAGTGACTACTGATATTAAGAGGCAGGAAAAATGGGTTAGCGTAAGAATGACGCGTGACTTGACCAGTGATGCCAAACTGTGATGTCTAGACGTCTGGGTCCGCGTGTCTCCAGAAAATCTGCTCCTGTGGGACGTTTCCGGGCTGCATTGGTTAGAACCTCTGTGAATGCTGGCTCTGATAGTTCGACTGTTTCTTTTAGTTTACTTTCCTGTACGTACAATAGAGAGCGAGGAGCTGAAACACACCACGCTGCTGTGTACACAATGATGATTATTAGATGATTATTAGAAAACGTACAGGAGTAAATGTACCTTCCTGGTCCATGATATCATATTGTTTGTTCATATTACAAAATATAAACACATTTTTATAACGTATTCCACCTGCTCTCTCTCTCTCAGAGCAATCTCTTTCTCTTGCACCTTATAAACGTCTTGTGGTGTGTGAGCTTTCACCTGAGAATCGCCGTTAATGGAGCCTCAGCAAGAAAGCGAGGCCCAGTGGCACAGAGGTCTTTTATTCGCAATCTCGCCATCTCTACAGCTTTTTTCTCCCTGTCACCTCCCTCTCTTAAAATAGTCCATCAGGGATCGAGGTGTATTAACGTTTGACAGAAAGTAGAAAGTGCTAATGATGATGATGATGATGATGACGACGATGGCTTTGATATGTATACTGCCGGCTCCACACTCAAAGACATTTTATGGCTTTTGCGTGCAAAGCTGTGTCTCTTTACAAAGGAAAAGCAATAATGAATAACACACACAAATAAAACACTCAGACACTAATGAGGTTGCAGTCTGCAGGGAACAAAAACATTTAATAGAAGTCAAATGATATTACAAAACTCATATTCTTGTAATATTCCACGATTTCACCCCTTTTTCCCAGTCTGTTTTCATATTTGTAAATATTTTCATTCTGCAACTGAAAAAAATCCTATCAGTGCTCCTTCCACACACACACACACACACACACACACACACACACACACACACCATGGATAAAAACCCACAGAGTTTACTGATCAGGAACGGAAGCTAAATGTCCTGCACAAAAACTGGTAATATGATGAAGATGACTGGCGGAGCTGCGACTGACAGTTAGCGAGTAACAGTGTAATTAACAGGGGTGAAATTAGCTTAAAATTTTTTTGCGGTACTATGTAGCCAAAAGGGAAACTTACAAGATTTACTTTACATTTCCACTTATTCCACTTTAGAATATCAGCTTTGGAGTGAATCCCAAATAAATGGAAAGCTAGTGCACTATGTAGGGTGTACACTCCCTTGTTGCACACACAGAGTAGTGCCCTTGATCAGGGGTTAGAGAGGGATTTGGGATTCAGCCTCGTGTTAGCCGCTAGTTAGCTTTGTAGCTTGGGTTAGGTGCAAATAAATCAACATAAACAACGACTGTAGAGACATGAGGCGTGTTGTGTAAGACGACGTAACGTTATCAGATGTGTGATGTTGCTGAAAGTGCTTCTGTGACTGGGTGTGAATGTGGGTGTGGTCAGGCAGCTGCTCTCTCCTCAGTACTGTGGACCGGACAGACCGACTCTCACCCACGACCCTGGAGCCTCCTTGCATAAATATATGTTTAATTAATGTCTCCTAAAAAACAACCACTACATCAATGATCATATGTTTCACTTTGTAGTGTCTGCCGTACAAGTCTGTACAAGAGAGTAAACCGTCCCCATGGAAAATAACAACCCTGTGGTATTAGTACACAAATCACAGAAACACGACATAGTGGCGAAGCTGTCCTGCTTCTTCCGTTCACAATGCGACAGATGAGCGTAGAGAAGAGGGAAGAGACGCTCCAGCACAACAGCTGTGTGTGTAGTGAAGAAGCATGTAGATCCTCGACACAAAGAGGAAAGAAGAAAGCGCATATTTGAGGGTTGTTCTTGCTTCTCTAGTTCTCTTTCATTTCTCTCTAAGAGAAATAATACAGCGTCTCAGTCGTCTCGGACCGCAGCGAGCACACGGTCACGCTGCTTTTAAAAAATATGAGATGATCAAAGGAGAGAGGATTGTGCTTACAGCAGAGATTCACTGGATGTGTGAGCGATGCTGCCACTGAAACTATGAGGACTGAACTGAACAGTAATGGGAAAAACTGGGACAATCGTACATGATGGCAGAGTGACTCTGTAGCGACTCTTTCTCTGAAGGCGCTCCTCTTCCTCTATAGTGACTCTTCCTCTGTAGCGACTCTTCCTCTGAAGGCGCTCCTCTTCTCCTATTGTAACTCTTCCTCTGTAGCGACTCTTCTTCTATTCTAACTCTTCCTCTGTAGCGACTCTTCCTCTGTAGCGACTCTTCTCCTATTGTAACTCTTCCTCTGTAGCGACTCTTCTTCTATTCTAACTCTTCCTCTGTAGCGACTCTTCCTCTGTAGCGACTCTTCTTCTATTGTAACTCTTCCTCTGTAGCGACTCTTCTTCTATTGTAACTCTTCCTCTGTAGCGACTCTTCTTCTATTGTAACTCTTCCTCTGTAGCGACTCTTCTTCTATTGTAACTCTTCCTCTGTAGCGACTCTTCCTCTATTGTAACTCTTCCTCTGTAGCGACTCTTCTTCTATTCTAACTCTTCCTCTGTAGTGACTCTTCCTCTGTAGCGACTCTTCCTCTGTAGCGACACTTCTTCTATTCTCACTCTTCCTCTGTAGTGACTCTTCTTCTATTGTGACTTCCTCTGTAGTGACTATTCTTTAATTGTAACTCTTCCTCTGTAGTGACTCTTCTTCTATTGTGACTCTTCCTTTGTAGTGACTCTTCTTCTATTGTAACTCTTCCTTTGTAGTGACTCTTCTTCTATTGTAACTCTTTCTCTGTAGCAACTCTTCTTCAATTGTAACTCTTCCTCTGTAGCGACTCTTCCTCTGTAGCGACTCTTCCTCTGTAGCGACTCTTCCTCTGTAGTGACTCTTCCTCTGTAGCGACTCTTCTTCTATTGTAACTCTTCTTCTATTGCGACTCTTCCTCTGTAGCGACTCTTCTTCTATTGTAACTCTTCCTCTGTAGCGACTCTTCCTCTGTAGCGACTCTTCTTTAATTGTAACTCTTCCTCTGTAGCGACTCTTCTTCTATTCTAACTCTTCCTCTGTAGCGACTCTTCCTCTGAAGGCTCTCTTCTTCCTCTATAGTGACTCTTCCTCTGTAGCGACTCTTCCTCTGAAGGCGCTCCTCTTCTTCTATTGTAACTCTTCCTATGTAGTGACTCTTCTTCTATTGTAACTCTTCCTCTGTAGCAACTCTTCTTCTATTGTAACTCTTCCTCTGTAGCGACTCTTCCTCTGTAGCGACTCTTCTTTAATTGTAACTCTTCCTCTGTAGTGACTCTTCCTCTGTAGCGACTCTTCTTTAATTGTAACTCTTCCTCTGTAGCGACTCTTCTTCTATTCTAACTCTTCCTCTGTAGTGACTCTTCTTTAATTGTAACTCTTCCTCTGTAGTGACTCTTCTTGTTGTTCTTCTGTCATCGAGTTCTTGACGAAGGAGGGGTGGAGGCCGCCTCACATCCACAGAACGTTTACAGAGACGACACCACAGGCCACACCACAGATGTGCACAGATGGATGATGAAGTGTACGGAAGGGGAAACCAGCACAAAGACAAACCACACACTGGGAGACCATCAATCCTATTCATGTCATGTGATGTTACAACATCTTTTTGTAAGTTGCTCTGGATAAGAGCGTCTGCCAAATGCCTAAATGTAAACGTACATTGTGAATTGCTTTGTACAACATGAAGTAATGATTTTAAAACCCTGTAAGGACAAGATGTCTTCCGTACCCCAAACCCATCCTTTAAGATGAGCAACGCTTCAGCTCGGGAAATACCAGAGAGCAGAGAGATACTTTTCAGGAATTACAGGCTCAAGTACAATTAAAATGCCTGACATCACATGCTGCTTGGTATTTCATAAAACTCTAATGTTTTCTGTGTGTGTGTGTGTGTGTGTGTGTGTGTGTGTGTGTGTGTGTGTGTGTGTGTGTGTGTATACTTTTATTCGCCGTGTTTAGCTGTGAAAGATGTGATGTGGATTTATCAAACAGAAGACAAACAAGGTGCTGTTTATCTTTTGATCAATAGTGTGATCTCTCTCTCTCTGTCTCTCTCTCTCTCTCTCCCTCTCTCTCTCTGTGTCTCTCTCTCTCCCCCTCTCTCTCTGTGTCTCTCTCCCTCTCTCTCTCTGTCTCTCTCTCTCTCTGTGTCTCAGTAATGCTTTTAGTACAGACTCAGAGCTGTGTGATGTGGCCTGCACTTCAGCTGTCCTGATAAGAAAAGTCTTTAACTTTCTGCCAATCAAGTCTCCACACAGGTCTGGCTCGCCGCTAAAAAGTGGATTATTTGTAAAACACGGAGCTTTTATGCTGCTGTGTCCTTGCGCACACAAAAGTCCTGCCAAGGACACCAACAGACCGAATGAGATCATTAGCACTCAGCAGAAATACTCCTCCATCTGCTCGGCTGCTTTACTCACAGGTTTGTCCAGGTACCACTGTGTAAAGGTACATCTCTACATCTCAGTCCCTGTATTTATCGAACAATTTCATCTCCATTCTGTGTTCAATCGGATTCTTGTCTAAAAAAATAATAACAGTGAGGCCCAGTTTAACTCAGTCTGCTTGCGATGTGACAACCTGTGAAGGTACTGTACGAGTACCCTTTGTTCCTGTTTGTTCTGTGTGTGTTTCAGAGAGTCCGCGCTTTGCTCTGTGCCCTGTACTGATTGGTGCCAGTGTTCTCCGCGGTCTTCATGTGCGCGCTGCCCTCAGCATCACGCCACCTTCATCACAAATCAGCACTGTTTAAAGAGCACAAGCCATGCTGATGTAATTAAAGCTCCAGCTTTAGACCTTACTCACCTTTCTGTGCCTTCTGTTGACGTTTTAATGCAATCAATTAAAGGCAATCAAAGGCAAAGCGAGTGCATTTACAGTGCTGTATGTGCTGCATGTGTGTATCAGCGTGTGGGGAGTCTAAGTCTAAGACATGAGAGTTTTTCAATGAATCTGTGTGTGTAATCATGTTAACAGTCAAGAGATGTTTTACTTGGCCGCATCACACTGCGCCACATTCCCACTACCTCCCCTAAACATGAACACATAAGAACTTGTACAACGTGGCAGGAAGACGGTAGAAACCGGTAAGGGTGCAGTATTGTCTTCCTGGACATTGAACTGGACATATTTTAAAAGGAACCCTGGTGAGGACGTGGTCAAAGCAAGACACAGGAAGAAGTTAATAAGGACGTACTGTATTAATGACGGCTCTGACCAGTTAACAGTGTAACCAGCACCTCTTCGGGACGTCACTGACATACTACATGCATGGCGCAGATGGGAAAAACTGGATGGTGTGGTGACCGAGTTGGCCCCGGGATGTCACTGCTCTCACAGCGCCCCCTTCAGGGTTCAGGCAGCATGTTATCAGTGCATCTATGTCATGTTCAGGAAGTTTAGATAAATAGTGAATCCATGATGAAAAGTGACAACGGAGAGCGCGGTGAGATCTGATCAGGACATTAGAGACAACATGACGGACGCACTGAGGAGCTGAAAGCGACGCGGCTAGGAAGTAGTATGAACTTGATAAATGCAACTTTCTTCCATTCTGCTCCAGTTCCCTCTGCGTTCTTTGATTTTTTTCGGATCCAGTGGGATCTTGATGGTCTTTGTCGCAGTGTGACGGGCCTTAGTTAGCTTGAATAATGTAAGAGATTTCAAATCGATATCCTTCAAACAAGAGCACAGTGAGAGCAGAAACAACAATAAAGACATGTCTGGACTTTTTTTTCCCTTTAATTTAGATGCTTTGTCATATGGCCTTCTTTCAAGTGTTTAAAGATGTTACAAGCTTCAGCAGATGTGTTACTTATTTCTCTACGGGAACAGGAAATAATAGTTAAGCTTTAAAGGCAACCAGCATCATGTGTTTTAGGGGACGTTTCACTTATCTCCTGTCCCTGAACACATCATCCTCCTTCTTTTCCTGAACGTCTGTTAATTATCCATAAAAAAT
Source organism: Clarias macrocephalus (assembly GCA_011419295.1). Lineage (NCBI taxonomy): Eukaryota > Metazoa > Chordata > Actinopteri > Siluriformes > Clariidae > Clarias > Clarias macrocephalus. Next base: position 19,637 of record JAAGKR010003625.1, read on the forward strand.
ATTGTTCATTTTAGGTACTGTACCAGTACCTCCTCACACCATGCCTTTATGTTATTTTTTTCTCCACTGGTCCTCAACTCCACTCCACCTCCACCAACCTGCACAACTCCTGATACATTTAGAAGAGACTTTAAGCCACCAGAGTTATCTCGTGACTTGTTTTTTCTGATTTGCACGCCAGTTGTACCTTCTGCGCCGCTCTCAGTCTGCCTTCGTAACACCAAGCAAAGGCTGGCCGGTGCCTTCCAGTCCCCACCTTATCTTCCTTCCTGTCCTCTTCCTGCTTTCGCAGTCATGACTTCATAAAAGAAAGACCGATTCAAGATAAGGAGGAGCACATGCATGCATTTGGGCTGAAAAAGTGGTTATGCACCAGGTACCAATAAGTACTGAGTGGTTGGGTTCCTTCCACCTTCCAAACACAGACCTGGTTCTCTCCTTTTACTCCTCATCCAAGGCCCGGAAACTTGTACAGTTATCTTTATAAAACAGGGGCCAGGTGCTTTCACCCATGCCAACCAGTCTGATTTCATGGAGACATGTCATCCTTGCGGTCCCCCTCCCTGTCCTCACATGGAACCACCACATCCTTTCGCCCCCACTCTTAGGATGTCACTTGCCATTAACATTCTCACAATCCATACGCAGTTAAAAATCTGGTCAGATATGTTAATTAGATAAGACTGACTGTAACTTCATCATCCTGCAGCTGAGATCCGGGACCTGTAAACATGCTAACAAGCTAAAATTACAAGCTAAGAAAAGGTTTTATCGAGCTTCAACTGTTCACTACTGAGGTTACATATGATGAGGACTCACAGGACTGGGACTAAACAGCTGTGTGTCCATTAGAAAACCACTTGTTATTGAGACTCATCAGAAAAAAGGATTTTTAGAGAGAATAAGGTCTGGACTTTGGAGTGATGGAAAAAGGTCATGTGACCTGATGAGTCCAGACTGAGTCTGTTCCAGGCGTGTCAGGGTGAGAAGGGAAGCGCATGAAGCGATGCTCCCATCATGCATAGTGTCCACTGTACAAGCCTCTGGAGTCAGTGTTATGATCTGGGGTCGCTTCAGTCGCTCAGGTCGAGACTCAGCAACGTCATGTGGAGATAAAATGGAGTCACATGACCACCTGAATGTACTGAATCACCAGGACATCACATCTATGGAGGGTTTCTTATCTGGTGGCATGGAAATATTCCAGGACTCACAGTGTGAAAGGATGGTTTTGGGAGCACGAGGAATCATTTACACACGTGAAGTGACCACCACAGTGTGTGTTTAATCAAAGACGAAGGCAATCAATCAAATCTTGGAGAGTGAGATGTTTGTTTGGCCGAGCGGTGTTCTCAAGACACATTATGATCTTTTCATTTCCTAGAAAGCTGTGAAGTATCTTTTGGTCGTTTTGTCCTGTCTATTTCAGTAACAGTGGTTTGGGAAATGTCTTGTTAATAAAGTTCAGTTGCAAAATGAAGCCTACCTGAACAGTGCTGCTGTGTATGAAGTACGTTAGCTGAAATGAAACTGGATTTCTTTAAGTGCTTTGAGACTGCTGCTACACCGCTGAATTCACTCTAATAAAGGAACGTATAGGATCTTCATATCGTTTACATGTTTGAGTCCTCGAGCCGCTGTGCTCACTCTAAAGGTTTGTCTTGGACACAGGTCTCGGTCTACCTGCACCTAAAGATCTCTTGGGTTTTGCCGTGATAAAGATGTCAGACAAATTCATTCCAGCTTGAATATTCCGGCGCAGTTGAGTTGTACAGTACAGTAGGTGCGCTCCTGCTGCCCGATCCTGACACGCCTGACTCCTCTTAACATCCAGACCTGCCTGGCACGTCCCCGTGCTCGGGTCCTGCCTGGAGCTCATGCACTTGTCACTGCTGCGCTTGTAACTGCACTTTTCCTTTTTGTTCTACAGGAGATGGTCCGCCATGAAACCCAAAGCAAAGTCAGCTTGCTGCGGTGATCATGTACACGCCGCCCCCTGTGCTCCTCCCAGCACTCTCATTTACAACATGGGTACACTTTATTACCTGCTTATAGAAGAGTAATGATTCATAATCACGCCGTCTGGCGGCACCCGCAGGAGGTCTGCGTCTTCTAGAGGCCCGCTTCTTAAATTCTTCTATTATTACTAACCCTAGGCTTATATAAAAACTGTATATTTAGGCACACTGAAGCCTGTGTGTCGCCGGACAGCATTTGTTCCAATGTCTTTCTTTCACGCACTTGTAGTTGAAGGACACGTGTGTGAAATATAGACAGAAGTATTTAATGACACAAAGGGTGTCCCGCTCTACGCCTTTAATGTGGCCTTTACAGCAGCGACACCAGCAGCAGCGAATCCAAGCAAGTCTGTTATGATTTAAAAAACACAACCCTGCCTAAACCCTGTTTGCGCTCAGCGTTTGCAGGACACAGTTGGCAGAGCTGTTTCTTACCCTCCTGGGGGAATAGCTCTGGATAAAGCACCGCCGTTTTAAACAGAATAAACAGAGTCGTGTATATTTAACACCAGCAAAAAAACACACACAAGCAATAGAAAAGTCTTCTCATCCAGCCGGATTGTGTGAGTCTTAAACGTGCGTGTGTGTGTGTGTGTGTGTGTGTGTGTGCCTGTAGTGCCGCTAAAGTGCCCACAGCCTGCAGGGGCACTAATGAGCAGTATCTGATTAAAGATGAGACAATGTGATAACACTCAGATAATGAGATAAAAGAAAATAAAAAACAGGACCAAGAGCAGTATTTTACTGGGGCTGTATATGATAAAATCACACTGCGTGATGAAATGATGTCTGGCGGGATTGTGTCCTGTACATGCAGACGTACACACATGGATGCGGCATGCTGTCGAGTGCTGTACGTACGCTCGCTCCAGCTGCTGCGTTTCTTTGTGCCATGTTTAATATTTGACATGAAGAAGGATTTTGGATCTCTGTTTGGAGAAAGAATTCCGGCTTCGGTCTCTCTCGCCGTCTTCTGCAGCTCGAGCGGAGACACGTCAGGCTAAACTCCTATCGGGCTAAATCCATTTTACTCGCCGCGAACGTCACGCTCGTACCCCATCTAAAGCGGCATCAGAGCCTCCTGAGCTGCTTTTTTCATGAACATTTTCTCCACCTCCGTAAACCCAGCAAGCATGACTCGGTTACGCTTCAGCAATCAACGTATAAACATCATTTTCAGAGATGCACAGAGCTCAGAGAGGCTAATGTCCAAAATAAATACAAGCCGCCTGAAATGCACTTTAAATTGTATACGGCACCCCAGACCGAGAGCGCTCTTTCACTGATAACATTCACCTGCGTTCAGACGCCAATAACCATCACATATACCACATCTAAGCTTCAGGCTGCTAGGGAGCACAAAGATTCGACTCTGGAGCGATGGGGAAAGGTCACGTGACCTGAGGACCTGATCATTAATGCAAATCAGTGGCGGCATGAAAAACACTGAATTGCTACGAAGGGCTGAATGTGTTACATCACTTTATGATAAACACATACATCAAATTCTTCTTACACGTTTGTCTCAGGTTGCAGTTAAACCAGACCTGGAGCTCAACGCTCGTGGGCTGAACGCTCGCCTTCTGAGCTCCTTCTCCCTGACTGAAGCTCACGCCCACATGTCATGAAGGACATAACCTGACCGCACGGCTGAACAGAACCTATAACGCGTGTCAGTCAGTGTGATCTCAGTCAGCGCTCGCCGCATGTTTTAACCAGTGCTGAAAAGGCACTCAGCGCATCGTTAACAGAACGCCCATCCAGACTATTTAAATGTACTTCTGCACCCCTACCTGCACCACTGCATTAACACTAATCCTGAACTCTTCCCTTTATAATATGTCTTATTACATTTTGTTACTTCAAAAGGATTTCGAGGCACTTCAAAGGGATTCATGAGTCATCAAGCCAGAGCCACAGCGTTATGATTTTCAAAGCCGTGATATATTTACTGTGTTTATTAGAGATGGGGGGAGGGGGGGGATTGCATGGTGATTTTTTGGTGCATCAATTCATGAATCATCACACACTGGCCCAAAAATCAACAAAGTTATGTATAATATAATGATATAATGTATGTATGTATGTATGTATGTATGTATGTATGTATGTTTGCATTTGAGTTCAAAAGTTGCTGCTCTTGAATAATCCTGTAGGTGGTGCACTCTAAACTACTCACACAGCACCGTACAGCACCGTACAGTATAGGAGGTTTTAAAATCATCTGCTATAAAAAAAAAAATCTGGATATTTATGAAATCGTGACTTCCAGAATGGCACTACAGCAGGTACCAGGTGGTTCTGGGAGACCCCTGGACGTTCCTGTCCCGAGTGTTTATCTATTTATTTTTAATTCTGTAGATTAGTTTTACATTGCAAGAGTGGGAATTAAACAGCTATTCTACAGTGCCGGATGCCAGTGAATCACTTTGAGCCAAAAACTAATAATTATGAAGCAGTTATGGTCCTGAGGAGCACGTCAGCAAACATCAGATACAGTTTCATTTGAACTCAATAAAAAAAAAAAAAAAAGATCTAAGATCCCAATCTAACTTAAACCACAACACTGAAATACTTCTGTAAATCGTGTCCACTGGTCACATGTGGGTGAAAAAAGGATCATTTTTAAGGTAATTGCCTTTTTTATTCAGAGATACCTGCCACTCCCAGCAGCTCCTCTATAACCCTTGCAAAATAAAACACACAGGTGTGAAAACAAACCCCTGCTTTACCTTCACAGTAGGTTGAATCTCCGTGTATAGGCGTGTAGCCGCTCTTGCATTCGCACTCCGCTTTGTTATTCCAGTTCTTACAAACAGAGTTTTCTCCACACAGAACTCCCTCTGCACAGAAATCATGACCTTCAACAGAAGAACAATAGAGGATTTCATTCATTTACACCGCAGAGACAGAGAGAGAGAGAACTTTATTAATCCCAAAGAGAGAATGTATAATGCACAGCAGCTGGTTCACAAATTATACAAACAAGATGTGAAGAATGGCACAGGGTTGGGGTAAAATTTTAATCACTACGGAAAAAGAAAAAAAAAAGATAATTTGCAGAAGAGAATAATAATAAAGACCTACAGGGGAGGCCAAAAGTATTACGACAACATGCCGTGTATATTTATGTGTATAATCGTTCCCGCTGGGCATCAGACAGGTGATGTCACTCGTTAACTGGCTAAAGAGTTGTGCTAATTAACTGAAAACCTGGCTATGTGACGATGCTCTTCAGCTTGTGGAGTCACGGCCTGGGTCATCTCCAGACCTAAACCCAGAAGAAACCTGCAGGATAGCCGTGAAGAAGAGAGGAGCAGGAAGGAACCCGTCTTCTCTACATGATCATTAAGAAGCAATCAGGCAGGCAGGGACGGGGCGAGTGACACCCGAACACTGCAGGTGCTGAAGAAAAAAGGACTTCATACTAAATACTGACTGCTGCGTAGTAACATCACTGCATGAGTAAGAAATGATTCTTGTAATATTCATTTCATTAGACTCAGTTTTGAAGAACGTCATTTAAACATTGACGTTTGTCCCAATACTTTTGGCCACACCGAATGAGGGAGCACGTTTGTAAGTCGGAATTGTTCTTAAGTCCGACAAAGTGAGTCTTATACGCCTTTGACACGATTATACAATATAAATCAGACCAATCCACGTGACGAAATCTCTGTCCCCTCTCCCCACACTGCCATCCTGTGGCCAAAAACTGTAATCACACCTAACAAAATAAATCTCATACAGTACAAATGTAACAGTGTCGTCTCTGCACCATTAAATGGCGAGGGGGATCCCGCACGCCATTGTGTCTCAGAGCTGTTTCCACTGTACTGGACTGTGAACTCTGAGTCTTTCTCAGGATTATTCACCATCAGGACAGATTTACACGACTGACGTTTTCTGTCATCGTGCTCCCGGACTGATTCATTGTAACCGGTGAGGCTGATCATTTCTCCCACACACACACACACACACACACACACACACACACACACACAGTGTACAGTGTCTATTTCTTTTACAATATATTACTGTATATTATATAATACATTACAATAAGTTTATACAATACATCGTCTGTGAACATTAGAGATGGTTGTGTGTGCAGTATGAGATTTGTTTTCTGCTGAACGTTGAACAGTCACTATTAAAGCTGGTGATGTAACAGAAGTAAAAGTCTCTCTGTAGTCAGTGACGCCGCTGCTTTAGATCGGCGAGTCCGTGAACATTCTCCGACTCTGACAGCGGCTTGTCGTGTTTTGATTGATTTATGGGCCAAGCGCAGTCAGAGTGACAGGGCCGTGACAGCCCGAGTGAGGTGAACGTCAATCTATCTAAAATAAATGTTTAAAAAAAAAAAGCATCCGGGTCCTTTATGGCAGTGACGCTGTGCTCATGTTCCCGTACGCCTCACATCAGGAGATCCACTGCTTCATATATATAAATAACTTCAAGAGTTATCGATGAAATCAAAACAGTTCCTCCCACAACCTCGTACATGTCAGAGCGCACGTGCAGGCGTGTAGAGCCACGTCCTGATGTGTTTAATAGGTAATGAATATGAGACTCAAATTAGACGGTGAAAACGATACGAGTCTTTATAGCAGCTGTTATTCCGGCTCGCCCACCCACGCAGCGCTCATTTCACCGGGAGTCATAATCAGCTCTCATCTTCTATACCTCCACTGCACTGTGGCTCAGTTCCAGGCCGTTTCAGTGAGCAGTATTTATAGGTTTCTTAAAATCGAGGTGCAGATTCAGACTGAAACTAACAGCTCCATTAAGCGGCCGCTGGGAAAGCGTTGGAGCACGCAGGAGTTACACACACACCTTACACACACTGGGTTTATATTCTACTGTCGCATGGTTTTATCTGTGCTGATGCGGCAGAAATGTACAAATTATTCCCAGCATGCGCACACACACGCACACACGCACACACGCACACACGCACACACACACAAAACAATCTCAGAGAAGCAGATTAACAAAGTCAATTTGTTCTGCATCACACTGTGAGATTAGATGAACGATCCACGGGGAAAAAGAGAAAGCGTTCTCCAAACGCCGCGTGGCAGAATGAAAAAGAGCTTCGCCCCGTCACAGAGCACGCATGTTTAACAAATATAATCATAAAAAAATAAATCACCTCTGCAGACGTTGCAGCATCTGTGCTCCGGCAAAATCTGCTCGCTTATTGTGCAGTTGAGGCTCGGGCAGCTTTCATTGACGTACGCCATCACACCGTTCTAGAGAGAAAAGAAAGAAAACAAATGAAAAAAGCGCAATGTGTAGTTAAAACTACTAACTGCTGGATTGAAGAAATAAATGTAGAAAAATAAAGACATAACAGAAGGAAAAAAACTGATTAAGTACAATACTGTGCAAAAGTCTTGACCCCCCCCCCTTTTTATTTCTTCACATTTTGAAGACGCCACCGTTTTCCCCTCCTTTAATTCACAGGTTTAATATGTTTGCATTACTGATTCACGAGCATCAGTCTTTACTCACAGCTAACACATGGGTTTAAAGACAACCTCGTGTTGGAGTGGTACATTTCACTGACCTGACACTCCTTACAGCTCTGGAGGAAAACGCGCTGGCCCTCGGAAAGCGTCCGGCCCTGGTAGATACATTTAGCTGCGAGAAGGAAAAAAACAACAACAAAGAATAGGTTTGTGCTGAACAGCACTACAAGACCGAAACAATTATGTTTATAGAGAAATAAGTGTGAAAGTTCATGAACAGACTCAATTCCATTACTTATGGCTCAGGGCACACAGACAGCAATCTGCTGGATCTGAGGGTAATCCGAGAGCTGTTTTGTGCTAGAATGACCTTTAAAAAAGCTTATTATAACAAGGCCGGGCAAATTCATCAAACGGGCCTCATCGGAATTTTCATTCCTGAATTAATGCCGCACACATTCATCACGCCGAGGCATTTCTGATTCACACCGCACACTACTTTTACATCGGAGCGGCCGCACTCATCAATAACAATACGCTTCCTTCCTCTAATTAACGCCTCTGCTTAGGCTGTAAGGAAGGACTTCATACTGCAGGTGGAGATGAACACGAAAGGAGAACGATCAAACCTCGCTTTAAAAGTAAAGTCCATGTGAAATATTCATCTTAAACAAACTGAAAAGCGAGACCTTGTTTAATAAGACTTCATTCAAGGTTCCAGTAACTAACATTAGACAGCCATGAAGGACTTCTAGGAAAGTTCAAACTGATGCACATATTCGAGTAATCCAATTGTACTAAGGCGTTGCACGAGTGCTGATAATAGACAATAACAGCACTGGGGCGTTTGGGTCTGTACGGTCCGCAGTACTGAGGAGAGAGCAGCTGCCTGACCACGCCCACATTCACACCCAGTCACAGTCGCACATTCAGCAACATCACACATCTGATAGCGTTACGTCGTCTTACACAACACGTCTCACGTCTCTGCACTAATCGCTTCCAAGTCCTTCTGAGTCGCCTGGATCCCAAACCCCTCTCTAACCCCTGATCAAGGGCACTACTACCCTTACTACTACTAGTGTACACCCTAGTGTACACCCTACATAGTGCACTAGCGTTCCATCTACTGAGTGGGGAATGAGGTGAGGAAGCAGAAGAGGAATCATGCAGAAACAAACTCAGCACTTACATCTGCACTTCTTGCAGCACGTCCCATCCACGTGAACAGGTAGCGAATCCTCTGAACAGTTCACAGGGGGGCAGAATATTCTCCGACACTCGACGGCGCCGCCCTGAAACGTGGACCACACCAGAAGATCGGGGGAGTCACTCACAGTGTACACATCCTGCTGCTGCATGCGGGTGACGCGCTACACGCCACGCTTGGAAATACTTTCAGTTTTTGTTTTTTATTTACTTTTGTGATATATTTTTCCAAAATGTTAATGTTTTTATGCTGCAAAGCAAGATCAGTGAAATGACCATATATGGTAAAAAAAACACACACAATTTAAAGCCATAATTTGTAAACATAAAAACATGCAAAAGTACAAAAATGCATTTTTTTAATTATTTCTTTACAAATACAGTATGTGTTTTTCACTGAGGTACTGATCCTGTATGTAGTCCCGCTAGTAGACACAGAGTCCCCCTGGCACATGTAGACGCCGCGCCTTCACGCTCCGCTCGAGCTCCCGTAATGTCTATCGGTTTGTGGTGTAATAACGTCTGGACCATTCACACAACCAGTATTCAAGATCCGAAAGAGTCTTTGAATGGACGAGACGCTATTAGCATGTGACATCGATTATAATTCTCATCGTGCCTCCGGCTCCGTCCTGTCATTGATATGTTTCTCAATTTACTTAATTAGTCCCTGATTAGTCTGTCTCCTTCCCCTTATCGAGTTTAGGGAGGGTTGCTGCTGCGATGTGGAACGCCGCCCCGGCACCCAGCCCCCCTGCAGAGAGCTCATGCACAGACTGGTCCCCCCCCCCACCCCCCCCCCACCCCCCCCCTCCCACTCTCAATGTCGCCGTTTGATTCTGTGGCGTTCTGCCTGGTGGACCTCTTGGCTACACTCACTCTCTCTGATGGTATAAAGTCTCCCGCCAGCTGGTTTTATTATGCAGCATGAATCTTATCTAGTAGACCCACAGCCTGAGGAGGAAGAACGAGGGGGATTTGTTCTCCCAGCAACACGGACACGAGTGGAGGCTGTCCAGACCCAAGTTCTCCTCTGCCAAACCGTCTCCTCAGGCCAAATCCTAAGAGTATAAAACAGACCTATGGAGATACTCCAGGTAAAATATATTCATCCAGTCTGGCTTGGCAGAACTGGAAAAACCCTATCCTGGAGCAAAACAAAGCTTTTTATACTGTGGAGATGTTCCAGGAAGTTATCTCAGAAGTCATGCTTCTCGGGTGGTTCCTCACACAGATGCGGCTGACGGGCTCGTTACAGACACGTGGCATTACAACAGGTATGAGGTGTGGAGAACTTCATCATTACTCATATGAGGTGTGGAGAACTTTATCATTACTCATATGAGGTGTGGAGAACTTCATCATTACTCATATGAGGTGTGGAGAACTTCATCATTACTCATATGAGGTGTGGAGAACTTCATCGTTACAGATATGAGGTGTGGAGAACTTCATCGTTACAGATATGAGGTGTGGAGAACTTCATCATTACTCATATGAGGTGTGGAGAACTTCATTGTTACAGATATGAGGTGTGGAGAACTTCATCATTACAGATATGAGTTGTGGAGAACTTCATCATTACTCATATGAGGTGTGGAGAACTTCAT